>JASPKP010000267.1:0-2500 GCA_030674155.1 Stramonita haemastoma | reverse complement strand
TAATTATGTCATTTGCTAATTCGTTTACAAACAAAGAAAAAAGCATAGGAGATGCCAAACATCCTTGCCTAAGTCCTTGAAGACAGCTAAATAACCAGTGGTTTACCATAGCATCTTATACATGCCTTTACTGATGCAATAATGGATCTTACAACATTTATCATACGCCCGCTAACTCCAGCACGAAAACAAAACAGACCAGAGAATTGAATGATTAACTGTATCGAACGCCTTCTAGAAAATCAATAAAGGCCACAAAGAGTTTAGGCTTTTTGTAAACATTTTTCAGTCATTGCGTTAAAGTGTGAAAATGTTGGTCTACTGTTGAGCGTTTCTTACGGAAACCAGCCTGTGCATCTGTAATGACCGAATTATGCTCGGACCACGTCGTGAGCCTCTTGTTAATGTTGTGCACATATTACTTTGCTCAAACGCTTAATAAAGAGATAGCTCGGTAATTGTTCGGATCTTCCTTGTTCCTTTTTTAAAAAAATAAGTACGATTATTGCTTTCGTCCATTCTACGGGAAAAGAGCTTTAGAAAAACAAAGTGTTGAAATTTATGTAGAAAAAGGCAGAATAGCATCCTCAGCCGATTTTAGTATCTCTCCTAAAATCTCATCTGGTCCAGATGCTTTTCCTGTTTCAAGTTTTTCAGGGCTGCTTTAATTTCACCTTGGACTATCTCCCCATCGAGCATGTCATCGTAATCATCGTTAGGTGTGGGAATCTCGAGTCATATTCGGATTGCGTGCAGTCTGACTGCTCGGTTAGTTACCGTGGCCTTGTTTGAAGTGTCAATCACTCATTGTCCCTGATGGAATTAGACACATACGATTAGGTTTATTTTTCGCACCTTTCCCAGAATTCTCGTGGACAGGGTTTAGCAAGTTCAAAAGAGTCGAGGCGGTTTTTTTGTTTACAGTTTTGTTTAACCCCAGCAATTGTTGTACTGTTTTTGATATTTGGTAGGCAATTCGCTTCAGTTGTTTTAGTTTTCTGAATTGCGTGTGCTGTCTAGCTTCACTTTTTAGAACATGACATCTTGGTCAAACCATGGTGATTTTTTGTAAACTTTTTTCCCAACAAATACACTTTTTTATCAGTTGGCTGCTTCCAGGCAAAGCCTTTGTAAAAAATATCAAGGGAGCTTTGTGTTGTTTGAATTTCGATGACGCAGAGTTAATTTATGTACAAAAATCAGGGAGGAGTATTTTGTTTAAACAGTCACACAGCTTGGTGTCCCTCGATTATCGGTAATTTAACGTTATTTTCTGTTTTTGTCAGTATTGACAAAGACTGGCGAAGATAAAGTTGTTTGCAAATGGCCTATGGTCGAATCAACCTGTCTTTATTTTTTAAATTTAACAAAAAGGAAGAAGAGATTGTGAAGGACAAAATAATCAATCACACTGTTTTCCCCTGTGTAGAGAGTAAGGTAAGCCCCATCTTTATCCCCATTTGTGCAACCATTCAAATGTACAAGTCAAACACACAACATTTCCAAAACCTTTTCCCCAAATCGTTTATGGTCTTATCCGGAGGATTGGACTCCACCAGGGATCCTGGTCATGGAGGGGGTCATCAAAATACAGCTGCCCGCTTTAAAGGGGTGTCCCGTTTGTTAAAATCCGCCCTTTTTTGAAGTCATTTTGAGATTTTCACAAAGATCACAAAACAACTTTCTAATTTTTCAATAGGGAAAAAAGTTGGTTCTTATAGAATACAGAAAAAAAGGGGAATATAGAAAAAAAAAAAAAGAAGTCCTTTTCCCCCCCAATATTCCTTTGTATCTTTGCACTACAACATTCTTGTAGCCCATGACTGCTGTACAAAAAAAGTTCCCCTCTTTATGAACAAGGACAAGCACACCACCGCTCGGCGGCCAAAAAATTTGATAATTTTTTTGCCGGAATTGAAAAAATTTAAATAGTTGGAAAAAAATGTGTTTAATCAAAAGAGGAAAAAATAAATGTTTTTACAAGTGTCACAAATCGAAATTTTCCCAAAGTTTTCCCCCCCCATCCCCCCCGGAGTTTACTTAACCCACACACATTGTAGGCAGAAAGGACGGTCCCCACACCCCAAGGACTGATATCCTAAGGGGCCCCCCCCCATCTGTGGGGGTTTCCGGGCACACCCCTGGTGCGGGGTGAGAGTCCCCAGGAATGATTCTCAGTTTGTAGGGTTTCCGTTACCCCCCTGTCGTGTGTTTTGCTGTCTGTCGAGGGTTGATTTGAGCTTGCGTTTGCAGGTTTTTGTTGACTTGGCGGGGATGACGAACAGGTCGCTTACGAATCAAACCCCCGGGGGGAGGAACCGTGGTCTTTTTTGGGCCCCTTTTGATGGGGGTTTTTGACAGGTCAAACGTGTAGATGGGGCAAAAAGTCTTCAGCTTGTCGAAATTGAGAAGGGGCCTTTTTCCCGTCCTCTTCAAGGTCTTTGAAGTGAGTGTCCCTGTCTTTTTTGTGAACTGCCTGTGAGAAATCTTCACGCTGGTG
>JASPKP010002664.1:17500-20000 GCA_030674155.1 Stramonita haemastoma | reverse complement strand
CACAGACACAGACACAGACACAGACACAGACACACACACACACACACACACACACACACACACACACACACACACACACACACACACACACATTTCTAGATCTATCTTCTCCCCCATCTGCAGAAGCGAGCATCCTGCCTGCCTGCTTGCCTGCCTGCCTGCCTGCCTGCCTGCCTGCCTGTCTGCCTGCCTGCCTGCCTGCCTGCCATACCGCGTCAATCTTGGAACAACACCGGTTTAAATGTGGAGAGCTGCCAGCCAAATGTGGGGGCCACATACCACATATTATTTTATGTGCAGTGTTTGAAGGGTCAAGGGTTATCGTCTATACTTTGTACTGTTAGTATCCAGAGAAGAAGAAGAAGAAAAAAAACATTGCTTGAATTTAAACGTTTTTCTAAGATAGGAGAGGAGTGTGTTATTTACTTATTGTGGTCTAGTAGAGGTAATGGTAAAATAAAATAAAAATTAAAAAGGTAGAGGTGTTCCTTAACCTATGTGGTCGTAAGTGAGCGAGGCATCAGAGACCTCAGCTTCTCCAGGGGCCAGCATATTGAAGGCGGTTCCCATCTCCTCTCCCTTTTTGCTTTACCTTCCCTGCTCCTAAAGAATGCATGTACCCATTTATTCGCAGCTGTGTGGACTGGGGGACTATACCGAAGACAAGACGCGCAAACAGACACTCATTCAACGGGTAACCACTCTCGATGCTGATTAACTTTGACTTGGGGAAAGCAAGCGCTCCGACCACTGAACTATCGTACCTGCCTAAAAAGCGCACAATTTTGCTATAAAATTCTGTTTGTGTAAATCACTTAGTATAGTGATTATACAATCATCCAAGAAGAAGAAAAAAATCTTACAAGTCCCAGTTTAAAGTATGCGGGGATTTGATCCCCGTTTGGGCCCGAAACTTTCCCCCATCTTCTATACTGTGAGTTTGGGTGTGAGGGTTAGTCTTTCGGATGAGATCGTCAAAGTTCTGTGTGCGAAGCGCACGCAGAACATCTTGTAAAATGTGTTCCTCTTTTTCAAAAAGTAGGCAATTTTTGTGCCAGTGAGAACCGTATATCTAAAACCGCATACACACGGAGACTCGATGTAAAAAAAAAAAAAAGGAGCTAACGAAGCACGGGAGAGGTTGGTTTTTATTAGAGAGATGCGCATTGCGCTCGTTATCTGCTGATCCGGGTTCGAATCTCGTTCAAGAGGATTTTTCCTCTGGAGTTAATATCAGTGCCTACTGCACTCCCCCCCAAGTTTTTTTTCGGATGAGACTATAAACTGAGGTCCTGTGTGCGAACATACGCAGAACATCTTGCGTACACATTAAACCCGTTCCACTTTTCGCAAGAGTAGACCAATGTGTGTCGGTGGGAACGATTGACAAAATTTACAAAAACTTCATACACATGGGGAGTGGAAGTAAAAAAATAAAAAAAAAAGCACATGAGTGCTTATTTCATCATCCTCGAAATAAAAGATTAAAGAAAGAATAATCGACATGAAAGATGGAATAAATCACACAAATTAAAAAATATGAAGTAAATGCATTTTGTACTGATGAGGGATGGGTTTTGCCAAGTTCAACGTATCCAGAAATACATGGTCTGAAAAATGAAGTGCAATGCACCTAATGACTTCCTCAAGCAATTAAGTAAGAGGGAGGGAGGGAGGGAGGGAGGGAGAGAGAGAGAGAGAGAGAGAGAGAGAGAGAGAGAGAGAGAGAGAGAGAGAGAGAGAGAGAGAGAGAGAGAGAGAGAGACAGACAGACAGACAGACAGACAGACAGACAGACAGACAGACAGACAGACAGACAGACAGACAGACAGACAGACAGACAGACAGAGACAGAGACAGAGACAGACAGACAGACAGACAGACAGACAGACAGACAGACAGACAGACAGAGACAGAGAAAGAGAGACAAACACACTCACACACACGCACGAACGCACGCACGCACTCATGCACGCACACACGGGTGTGTGTGTGTGTGTGTGTGTGTGTGTGTGTGTGTGTGTGTGTGTGTGTGTGTGGTGTGTGTGTGTATGTGTGTGTGTGCGTGTGTGTGGGTGGGTGTGGGTGTGGGTGTGGGTGTGTGACAGAGAGAGAGTGTATGTGTGTGTCTGTCTGTCTGTCTGTCTGTCTGTCTGTCTGTCTGTCTGTGTCTGTCTGTCCGTCCGTCTGTCTATCTGCCCCACTCTCTATCTCTATCTCTCTCTCTCTCTCTCGCAATGCCAAGTTTCTGAATCACACGGACATATAGCCAGCCAGTTGATTCCTGATCTCCATCTGAAAGGCAGAAACAGTCTGTAGGCTATGGCACAGAGCCCAGTCTGTCTGTACTTAACACTAGATCTACAGAAAGTGCTTTCTGTAATGGACCGGTGGTCTAGAGCGCCTAGAAAACCAAAAGTGCGGGTCGGAAGGTGTGGTGGTTCAAATCCCGTTTAGGCCCACAACTTTTCCCCCATCTATTAGACCTTAAGTGGTGGTC
>JASPKP010002663.1:10000-17500 GCA_030674155.1 Stramonita haemastoma | reverse complement strand
TATATATATATATATATATATATATATATATATATATATATATATTATATATATATATATATACACACATATATCTCTCTCTCTCTCTCTCTCTCTCTCTCTCTCTCTCTCTCTCTCTCTCTCTCTCTCTCTCTCTCTATATATATATATATATTATATATATGTATATATATATATATATATATATATATATATATATATATATATATTATATATATATATTATACATATATATATATATATATTATATATTATATATATTATATATATATATAATACACATATCTATATCTATATCTATATCTATCTGTCTATCTGTCTATCTGTCTATCTGTCTATCTACTCTCTCTCTCTCTCTCTCTCTCTCTCTCTCTCTCTCTCTCTCTCTCTCTCTCTCTCTCTCTCTCTCTCTCTATGTATGTATGTATGTATGTATGTATGTATGTATGTATGTATGTATGTATGTATGTATGTATGTATGTATGTATGTATGTATGTATGTATGTATGTATATAAAGTGATACCAGAAAATGTGTGTGTGTGTGTGTGTGTGTGTGTGTGTGTGTGTGTGTGTGTGTGTGTGTGTGTGTGTGTGTGTGTGTGTGTGTGTGTGTGTGTGCATGTAATGGTGCCTGTGTGGTGCCTGCATGCATGTGCATACAAAGCACCTGCACATGTGTGTGTGTGTGTGTGTGTGTGTGTGTGTGTGTGTGTGTGTGTGTGTGTGTGTGTGTGTGTGTGTGTGTGTGTGTGTGTGTGTGTGTGTGTGTGTGTGTGCACTGCTCATTGCATACCCTCCCCCAAAAAAAACCAACAATCACCAGCTCCCCCGAAAAAAACACCAAAAACCAAACAATAAACCCTTTGAAACAAACTAAATTTAATTGTAACAAAAAAGTGAAACAACTCTTCCTATCATAACGCATTATGGACTCTGTTACTTCCCTTTGTTGAATAGATAGTAACTTGAAAATGCCAGTAGAGAAAGGAAGGCATGTAAACTTACCACATGATGAAAGACTTCGTACACTGTGCTAGATGAACAGCTTAGGTGATGAATATCACTTTGCTATAGAATGCCCAGCACTGCAGAAATTACCCAACCAATAGCTGCCCAGGTATTACACAAATGTTCCTTTTTTACTTTAATGAATCACAAATAAAAATGGGCACAAGAAATAAAATAGTACTGAACTTGTCAATGCCAGATAAACAAAGACAACAAATTTAATGTTTCCCATCATCATTTTCTTCATACACTTTTATAACCCAATAACTGTTTTATATCTATACTTTTGCTTTACACAGTGATTATTTTTTCTAGTCATGAGAGGTTTTTTTTGCATTTACTACTGAAGTGTGAGTTTTTCTTTGTCAAGTCTGGCTTGTGTGTAGTATGGAGGAGAGAGAGAGAGAGAGAGAGAGAGAGAGAGAGAGAGAGAGAGAGAGAGAGAGAGAGAGAGAGAGAGAGAGAGAGAGAGAGAGAGAGAGAGAGAGATCTAAAGGCCTAACTTTGTCAAGCATAGGTAGGCGATTTAAATTTAGACATTGTGCAAGAGTAATAGAATGACTAGGCAAGTGGATGGGTGTGGTGGACAAGGGGAAGTGTGTTGGGGGAGGAGTATAGGTGAATAGTTAGGTGGAAAGGGGGAGCTCACATTGCTGGAGGAGGAGTAATAGATACGAGGTAGGTAGGGTGCGTAAAGAGTGAAGGGGGGGGGGGGGGGGGGGCGGGTTCTTGCACTGAAGGGGACTTTGCTGTGAGCTGTTGGGGCAAATCTTGTCTGCTTGGACAGACTAAGCTGGGAATACTAGAGGTCTCTTTGTCTGTTTGTCTGGCTCTCTCTCGTACACACACACACACAACACACACACACACACACACACAAAAACCCACAGGCACACATGCACACTCACACACACACACACACACACACACACACACACACACACACACATACATACCCACACAAGCACACACAACACACACACACACACACACACACACACACACACACACACACACACACACACACACACACATACATACATACATACATACATACATACATACATACATACATACATACATACACACAAACACACACACACACACACACAAAAACACAAAAACACACACAAAACAATCAGGCATACACACACACACACACACACACACACACACACACACACCACACACACACACACACACACACACACACACACACACACACACACGCCTGCCCACCTTGTAACAGACAGGACTCATCAGTTTCAAGTTGTAAGATTTCCATGTTAATAATAGTTTGAGACACTAGGTTGTTGACAATTCTGATATACAGACTAAGACTCAATGCCCTTAAAACTAAATTCAATGGAATTCAGCTACATGCATTTTTTTTTTTACTGTGATTGGTAGATGTTGAATTTGCTGGCTTGGCTGTCTGATACAGATATTGCAAAACATTTTGTTTGAAATGTTAGAAATAGTGAAAGGCTTGATTAAAAGCCAGGATGATGTTTTCTACAAACTATATTTTGACTTTTCTGTTAAAGTTGCATTGGATCTTGTTTTGTATTTTTGACATGTTGGAACGTTTTTAAGTCAGAACTATGTACAGTTTCTTATTTGTAGTGTATACAATAGTTATAAACACACACACACACACACACACACACACACACACACACACACACACACACACACACACACACACACACACACACACTTTATTTTGTCTGATATCAAGTGATGTGAAAATAGTTAAATTAAAGAACACACACACACACACACACACACACACACACACACACACACACACACACACACACACACACACACACACACTCGCACGCACGCACACACGCACGCACGCACGTACGCACACACACACACACACACACACACACACACACACAATATCCAGATGAAATGGGTAGCCCCTAGGGGCATATCAGGCAAAGTCTACACCTATATTTTGAACAGAAGATTAACAAAGTGGGCAGCAATCAATGAGAATTTAAATCTCGCTTGAGACTTAAACTTTTCCCCCACCCATTAGACCATAAGTGGTGATCTGGGCCCTAGTCTTTTGGATAAGATGATAAGCCCAGGTCCCTGTGTTACACATCATTATTTAGCCCACGTAAAAGAACCCATGGCAACAAGAGGGTTGTCAATGGCAACATTTTTTTAAAAGTAAAAAGCGGCTCTGATAGGGAAATAAATACAGCTGCAGACATGAGAAAACAAACCAAAAAAATAGGTAGGCTCTGCATTTAGCCACGTGCTCTCCTGGGAAGAGCAGCCCGAATTTCAGAATTTCAGTATTTCATACAAAGAAATCTACCGTGACATCAAGTGGTATGAATTTTTTAAAAAAAAAGATAAAACCTTACGGTAAAGTATAGTGCTATTCACCACATGAATATACTTTTTTTTCTCTTTCTAAATCACTAGTGTTTGTTATTTAATATGAAACTGTGTGTTGCATTTACAGAATGCTTCAGTAGCTTCAAAGGGAGTAGGATATTGCTAAGCTGTAAGTGTCAAAACAAGAAGGAAACAAAGACAGCTGTCAGGTACAGAGGACTTTTACTAAAACATGAGCAATGGTTAAAGGGAAATACTGTGGGTAAAGCAAATTATGTATGCCAATGATGTCCCGGGAAAATGAAGAACATCATGTACAAACAGGAACAATGTAATATCTCAGTAGCTCCAGGAACAATCTGAATTCCATGCCGGCCTTTTGGCAGCTTAATTCCTTGCTTACCTATCTAATGATTATGTGAAAACAATTTGGGGCTCAATAAGCAGCTCTGATCAGGCCCTTGGGACATTCAAAATAACTTGAGTAAGCTATACACACTTATCACAAGTGAAGGTAAATATTGGAATATAATCTTCTCTTATTGCTTTTTTTTCTTTTTTTTTGGGGGGAGGGGGTAAATCCACTAATGGGGGTTCCATTCCATACAACACTGTGACCTGAAGATGAACCCCTTACTAAAGTCTGTAAACTTGTAGCTCTGCTCTTATATGCAGCAGAAATATGGAGCCTAATGGTCAATTCACATGAAAATAAAGACATACCTATACCCAAAAACGAATGGTGAATTCACATGGAAATAAAGACATACCTATACCCAGAAACAAATGGTGAATTCACATATAAAAAAAAAGACATACCTATACCCAAAAAGAAATGATGAATTCACATATGAAAAAAAGACATACCAATACCCAAAAACGAATGGTGAATTCACATATGAAAAAAAAGACATACCTATACCCAGAAACGAATGGTTAATTCATATGTAGAAAAAAAAGACATATCTATACCTAAAAATGAATGATGAAATCACATATGATAAAAAAGGCATAAATATACCCAGAAACGAATGGTGAATTCACATATGGAAAAAAAGACATACCTACACCCAAAAACGAATGGTAAATTCACATATGGAAAAAAGACATACCTATACCCAAAAATGAATGGTGAATCCACATGTGGAAAAAAAAAAGACATACAAATACCCAAAACCGAATGATGAATTCACATATGAAGAAAAAGACATACCTATACTCAGAAATGAATGGTGAATTTACATATGAAAAAAGACATACCTATACCAAAAACGAATGGTAAATTTACACATGGAATAAAAGACATACCTATTCCCAGAAACGAATGGTAAATTTACATATGGAATAAAAGACATACCTATACCCAGAAACGAATGGTGAATTCACATATGGTAAAAAGACATACCTATACCCAGAAATGAAAGATGAATTCATATATGAAAAAAAAGACATACAAATACCCGAAAACGAATGGTGAATCCACATATTGAAAAAAAAGGACATACCTATACCCAAAAACGAATGATGAATTCACATAATTATGAAGAAAAAGACATACCTATTCACAGAAACAAATGGCGAATTCACATAAATTTGAGAAAAAAAAGACATATCTATACCCCGAAACGAATAGTGAATTCACATATTAAAAAAAGACATACCTATACCCCGAAACAAATTGTGAATTCACATATGGAAAAAAGGACATACCTATACCCAATAACGAATGGTGAATCCACATATGGAAAAAAAACATACCTATACCCCGAAACAAATTGTGAATTCACATATGGAAAAAAGGACATACCTATACCCAATAACGAATGGTGAATCCACATATGGAAAAAAAAGACATACCTATACCCAGAAACGAATGGTGAATTCATATATGAAAAAAAAGACATACCTATACCCAGAAATGAATGGTGAATTTATATATGAAAAAAAAAGCATACAAATACCCAGAAATGAATGGTGAATTCACATATGGAAAAAAAGACATACCTATACCCAGAATGGTGAATTCACATATGGAAAAAAGACATACCTATACCCAGAATGGTGAATGCACATATGAAAAAAAAGACATACAAATACCCAGAAACGAATGGTGAATTCACATATGGAATAAAACATACATATACCCCAAAACGTGTTTGTGGCTAAAACATTAATTCCATAGAATGAGGGGACAGGGTGGCTTAGTGGTCAGATCGCTCACTTTCAAGCTAAGGTTAAGTGGCATTCAGCATGGTTGTTGAGTGGACGGGTGGCCAGGTGACTGTTTGCACTCCTTGGTTTCAGAACAGTCTCCCAGTCCACCCAGCTGTAAGTAGGTACCTGAGCTTTTAAGGATCAGGGATGATAAAGCAGTGAGGGAGAGAAGATGGGCGCCACCCCCAATGCACTGACCCTGGAGAAACTGAAGCCTCTGACATCTCTCTCCCTGACCACAGCATAGGTATGGGAAAACCTTTATCTTTAAACTTTACCATATTTACAGTAACAGAATGCAGTTTTCTATGGAAAAAGTGGAAGGTCTCCTTTGTATATAAGATATTTTGTGGAAAGAATCAAACGCTGGTCAAAGCTTTTGAAGGGGCCGCAATCACATCCATGCCATGTAAACCTGCACATGAACGGATGGAGGGTGGTGGAAATAACTGGGTCGAAAAGGCTTTCACAGAACAGAGAATTTGAATTGTGCAGGTAGATCCCTGTGAGACTGCAGTGTGTGTCAATAATTCTAGACTTTAAAAGCAGGCTTGCTTATTCGTTAGTTGAAAGAAAGCTTGTATATTCAGATGATTATGTTAATTAAAAAAGGGGGGGGGGGTGAGAAACTGGTTCTTTTCACATGAAACATATTTTTCAAGTTCCAGGCAGAAAAAAGTCTAAACGTTATTGCTGATAAATGGAATATACTGACTTAGGCAAATGCCAGATTAAATGTATTTTGTTTTAATGTTTATTGCTGATAAATGGAATATACTGACTTAGGCAAATGCCAGATTAAATGTATTTTGCTTTAATGTTTACCGCTGATAAATGGAATATACTGACTTAAGCACATTTCGGATTAAATGTTTTTTGTTTTAATGCAGACAAAAGTTGCCTTCACACTAAGGCATTCACAGGTCTTCCCTGTCACTTGTAAAATCAATGTGGAGACGGAATTGACTATAATAGCTTTATTGAGCTGTAGGTTATTAAAAGGCAAGGGTAGAGAGTGTGCTTTGGGGGGGGGGGTGCAGGAGGGGGAAGGTAGGGGTATAGGCAAGAACATGATGGTAGTAGTGGGGCAGACGGGTACTGGGTCCCCTTTTGACCTTCCCCATAACTGTTTCCAGTAGCTGAAGGGTCCTAAATTCACATGGAATGTCCAAGTGATGCGACCTTGGCATTATTAACTGGTATATTTTTAAAGCTTAATACAGACAACTACAAACAGAGAACTGGGTGTTTTTAGCTCCAATATTTTACCACACATAATGCAGGTACAAGGTGTGTAACTTCTGCCCCCCCCCCCCCTCTCTCTCTCTCTCTCTCTCTCTCTCTCTCTCTCTCTCTCTCTCTCTCTCTCTCTCTCTTAGGGGGGAGGGCTAGCCTAATGGTCAGAACATTGTGCTGGCAATTTGAAGACCCGGGGTTCGAGTCCCGTGGAGGAGATTTTTCTCCTGGAGTTAACATCAGTGCTGACTCTACTCTCCCCAAAAGTCCTTTGGATGAAACTATAAACCGAGGCCCGTGTGTGAACACACGCAGAACACCTTGCGCACACGTTAAATCATGTTCCGCTTTTCGTAAGAGTAGGCCATCGTGTGCCGGTGGGAACAGATGACACATACAAAACTGTATACACACGGGGATTGGGTGTAAAAAAGCACAAGAGTGCTTATCCCATTATCCTGATATAAAAGAATTCTCTCTCTCTCTCTCTCTCTCTCTCTCTCTCTCTCTCTCTCTCTCTCTTCTCTCTCTCTCTCTCTCTCTCTCTCTCTCTCTCTCTCTCTCTCTCTCTCTCTCTCAGGAAACAAGTCTGTAACCTAATCTGCTACGCTCTAAATATAATGGTGGGTTTGCCTTTGTGTACAGCATGAAGTCCCTACCTTAGCCATAGACAGCAG
>JASPKP010002663.1:0-5000 GCA_030674155.1 Stramonita haemastoma | reverse complement strand
GTGTGTGTGTGTGTGTGTGTGTGTGTGTGTGTGTGTGTGTGTGTGTTTGTGTGTTGTGTGCTCGCGCCTCTGATCAGCTTGATATGGTATTATATGAAAGGTATGGTAGGGTATTGGTATGGTAGGGTAGGGTAGGGTAGGGTAGGGTAGGGTAGGGTAGGTAGGGTATTGTACGTATGGTACAGTACAGTACAGTACAGTACAGTACATCTGTGTGTGTGTGTGTGTGTGTGTGTGTGTGTGTGTGTGTGTGTGTGTGTGTGTGTGTGTGTGTGTGTGTGTGTGTCCCTCGTACGATTGTTCTCTCAATCAGAGTTCTCTGTTTATTTTATCAGCAGTGCTTCTGGTAATCTACCTTTGTTAGATGTCAGCTGCTATGTGAAGATACTGTTATGTTACATCAGTTATGTTATATTATAATAGCTCTGTTAAAGTAGTTGATATGTTATATTAGTTGGTATGTTGTATTAGTTATGCTGTATATAGTTATAGTGTAGTAGCTATGGTATAAGTCATGTTACACTGGTTTTTTATCCTCTGAGGATTTTGTAAGTAGTTCTTAAGAAAAAGAAGATTTTTTCTTTAACACGAACACACACACACACACACACACACACACACACACACACACACACACACACACACAAACACACACACACACACTCTCTCTCTCTCTCTCTCTCTCTCTCTCTCTCTCTCTCTCTCTCTCTCTCTCTCTCTCTCTCTCTCTCTCTCTCTCACACACACACACACACACACACACACACACACACACACACACACACACACACACACACACACACACACACACACACATTTGATCTCTCTCTCTATCTCACACACACATTTGATCTCTCTCTCTCTCTCTCTCTCTCTCTCTCTCTCTCTCTCTCTCTCTCTCTCTCTCTCTCTCTGACTTCCTCCAATCTGATTTCTTGATTTTTATTCAATTTTATTTTGCTTTGTTTGTTTTATTCTGGTTTGGTTTAGTTATTATTGCTTTCTCTCTGTTTTCTGTTTGTTGTTGTTAGGCGATTTGTGTTGTTATTGTTGCTGTTGTTTGTTTTGTTTGTTTGTTGTTTTTGGGGGGGAGTTGGGTTTCTATTTATTCATTTATTTCTATTTCTTTTTTTTTTTTTTCTTTTTTTTAAATTGTTTTTTGTATTTATTAGAGCCTTGTTGTTCTTGTGTGATTTCTGTTTTTGTTTTGTTTTTGTTTTGTTTTTTTTATACTTTTTTTGTTGTTTGGGGGGGAGGGTGTTTGTTTTTGCTTCTTGATTTGTGAGTGTGTGTGTGTGTGTGTGTTTTTTTGTTTTGGTTTTTGGTTTGGTTTGGTTGGTCTGTGTGTTTTTATTTATTTATTTTATTTTTTATTCTTATTTTGTTTGTTTGTTTTTGTTTGTTTTTTTTGTTTTGTTTTTTGTTTTTTTGTTTTTTTTATTTTTGTTTTGTTTTTTTTGTTTTTTGTTTCTTTGTTGTTGTTTTTTGTCTTTGTTGTTTTTTTGTTTTTTTTTTTGTTTTTTAATACTTTTTTTCCTGGGGGGGAAGGCTCTTGCTTTTAATTGTCTTGTGGTATCTCCTTAAATTGTTGATTACTGTACATCCTGTTAATTCTTGTTACTGTTTTGTTTATCTGGGCCTCTTGTGGAATCTCTGTTCCTCTGTTATCCGGGCCTCTTGTGAAAACTCTACTCAGCTAATTGTTCCCCCTTGAGTGTGTGTGTGTGTATGTGTATGTGTGTGGGTGGGTCTTCCTTCTGAGAGTTGATTTAATGTTAGCTTATTGATTAACGCAGTTTTTTTTGTTTTTTTTTTGTTTTTTGTTTTTTGTTTTTGACTTATAATGGTGAAGGATGCCTGTCAAGGACATTGCAATCTCCATCCCAGGAGGGATCAGACCATCTGGATTGTGTGTGCTGTTACTACTAATCAATCGCTACTAATCAATCGCTGTTTTCAGGTTGTGACATTGAACAGACTTGTGTGTATACACACCTGTGTATGAATTACTCTCCCAGTGTTTCGAATTATCTTCATTCTTGCAAAGACATTGTTGAATGCAAACATTCATTCCTGTGCAACAACAGCAAGCAGAAACATTGTGAATGTGAGCACTGGGAGGAATTCTCCTGATTATTGCTGAGGGACCTTGACAGTCCTGGTCAAAGCGTGTACAACTTGGTGATTGGGCATTGGTGATTCACCCAACTGTGAAGTGACTGATAATCGACATCTTTGTGACATTTATCACCAAATCACCAGTGAAAGGAATAAGTCACCTTCAGAAGTGTGTGTATTATTGGAACCACCCACAGCTCATATACATTTTCTTTTTGTTTTTGTTTTGTTTTGTTTATTTTCGTCTCTTATATTGGCCATTTTTATTGTTGCTAGTTTGATTGTGTCTGTGTGTCTTTGAGTAACTATTGATTTTTTTTTCTTTCTTACATTACATCATACCCCTAATTGAGTGCCCCACTCCCATCCCCTTTATTCCATATAAAATAGATTTTTCACCTTTCCTGTTGCTACATTACATTGTTGTTGGTTGGATTGGGTTATAGATCTATATCTCTGTACACTGTATGTGTATTTTTTTGAGCAACTTGAAAGCAGTCTTTTTTTTCATTTTTTCCCTTTCTTTCTTACGTTTCATCCTTCCCCCTATTGAGTACCCACTCCCCTTTATTCCTAATTATCCCCATTGATTGTCACCTTTTCCAGTTTTTACACACATTATCACATCGAGCAACTAAAATCAGTCTTTCATCCTTGCCCTATTGAGTGCCACTACCCTTTATTCCTATTCATCTCTAATTGATTTTCACCTTTTCCTGTCTTAGGACACATTATCACATCTCCAGCAAAAACCAACACAATTGATGCATTCAAGACACAACACGTGGCCCTCTAAGGAAGGCCTACGAATTTGCCACTTAAATATAAATCATGCAGTCAATAAAATTGAAGACATATCAACACTTATTAGAAACCATGGCAAACCATTTCACATACTAGGGCTATCTGAATCAAGACTCTCGAAGCACATAGTAGACACTGATTTATATATCCCAGGATATAAAATCATACGAAAGGATCCACAAAGGCAAAAAGAAACAGGATCATCATATATATTAGTGAATCTATAACATTCAAGCGTCTCATTCATCTTGAACATTGTGATGTAGAATCTGTCTGGTTTGAAATCTCCATGAAAGGTTCACCACCTATTGCAATGGGATTCTGCTATAGGAATCCAGCAGAAAGAAAAAATTGGATAGACAAGTTTGACGAAATGATGAATGTAGTTCTATTAGAATCCAGGGAAGTAATACTACTAGGTGATTTTAATATTGATCTAACAAAAGTAAATAATATATGGACGCAAATTACTAATTCATTCAACCTTCACCAACTAGTCAGTTTACCCACGAGAGTCACACCAAATTCAAGCACAATAATTGATCACAAACTACGTATCAAATCCAAAAAACATCATAGAAACATGTGTCCCTGTCTATAACTGCAGTGATCACTACCCAGTCTGTACTACATGGTCAAAAAAGGGAGCAAAAATTCCCAAGCCTGGACATAAAACCATAACATATCGTTCTTTTGCAAAATTTAATGAACAGCTTTTCTTCTCGATCTAAGTAACTCTATGCTCTCAGAAACATTAAACATTACTGATCCAGACAGGGCCATTGAATTCTGGATAAAAACCTTCACTGAAATCTACAACAAACATGCTCCACTTAAAACCATGAGGGTCAAACATGTCCCCAAACCGCCTTGGATTACAAAAGAACTAGAAGAAGCATGCTATCTTAGAGATTTATTAAAAAAACATAAATATCATGAAGAGTCAAAAAGATTACGAAATGCCATAAACTCACAGAAACGTCAAGAAAAAAAAGAAATATTTCCAAGATTTACTGTCTTCCAAACAAAACTCAAAAATTATTTGGAGGGCCATAAATCAAATAACAAATAAACAATCATCTTCCAAATCAAATGTAATCAAAGATGTTACTGCTGAACAACTCAACAATCACTTCATAAATGTCTCTACTAACGTTGTTAACAATGATGATTCAAAATCCAATAACCTCAACACATTAAGACAATACTGCCAAGACAAGCATATTCCGTCAAAACTTCACATACCATTCATTTCAGTTTTTGAGGTCTATAATTACCTAATTCACCTCAAACAATCAAGGACACAAGGTCTCGATGGAATAGACAGCAGAATTCTGAAACTGTCAGCTCCAGTTATCACAGACACCCTAACATATATATATAACCAATGTCTTGAAAAGAACTATTTCCCCAATGCCCTCAAAACTGCTAAAGTAATCCCATCCACAAATCTGGTGACACTTCAGATCCCTCAAATTATAGGCCAATCTCTATTATATCCCTCCTTTCCAAACCCCTGGAAAAACATATAAATAAACACTTAGTCCGTCATATAGACAGTAACGACTTACTTCACCCTAATCAATCAGGATTCAGACAAAAATCACTCATGTCATACTGCACTGACTAGTCTCATAGACAATTGGCTATCAAACATTAATGAAAACAAATTTTGTGGAGTACTATTTGTAGATTTCAAAAAAGCATTTGATACAATTGACCACACACTTCTCATCAGAAAGCTAGACTGTACAATCTATCATCAAATAGTCTAGAAACTACTCACTTCTTATCTTAAAAACAGACAACAGTGTGTTCTCAACAATACATCCAATCCAATCTAAAACCCATTCATTATGGAGTACACAGGGATCTATACTAGGACCTATTCTCTTTTCCTTATACATAAATGACCTTCCTCTACTTATCAAATCTAAATGTGAACTATTTGCTGATGATACAACCATACATACAAGCCATAACAACATTGACTCTCTTGCACATATTACAACAAAGCTGCAATGATCTTGTCAATGGACAGAACTGAACCATATGTCTATTCACCCCAAAAAACAAAA
>JASPKP010002662.1:20000-22300 GCA_030674155.1 Stramonita haemastoma | reverse complement strand
CTCTCTCTCTCTCTTCTCTCCTCTCCACTCTGTCACAGCAGTGTGAAGACAGCTGAGTTAAGATGAGTTGTTGTGTAGGGGTAATTGTCACTACTTGCTGCTGCTTCTGCCGTTTCTGCTGCCACTGTTGACACTACTGCCATTGCACTCGCTCGATAATTCTTATTGCTATTCTCGCGAACATTTGTTTTGTTTTGTTTTGTTTTTTCGTTTAGTTCTTGTTACGTTTGCTTTTTCTGGGGGGTTTTTGGTGTTTATTTATTTGCTGTGTATTTTTTGTTGGGTTTTTGCTGGGGTTTTTTGTTATTGTTTGTTTTGTTTCTTTTTGTTTTGTAGTTATTGGAGGTTTTTTCGTTTGGTTTTTTGTTGGTTTTTTGGGTTAGAAATGGGGGCGGGGGGGGGGGGGGGGGGGAATCTATAAACTGCTATTGTTGTCATCGTCGTTATATTTCCTTAATATTTTTCCTTGTCCTTCTCATCCCTGTAAAAAAAAAAAAAAAAAAAAAAAACTGTTGTTTTCGCTGATGTTGTTATTGTTGCTAACCTTTTTTTTGTTCTGGACTGGAGCGGAACTCGGGGGGAAAAAAGTCAACGGAACAAACAAATTACCAAACAAACCAACAGACAGACCAATAGCACGAGCTCCATAAAAAGCAGGAAACGGAAACTGATCAATTGCAAATGCATGACTGACAGCCTTCACCTGTCTGTCAACTGCAGTGTCAGTTTCCAGACAGACAAACAGAGAGAGAGAAGAGGGGGGGGGGTCTGTGTGTGTGTGTGTGTGTGTGTGTGTGTGTGTGTGTGTGTGTGTGTGTGTGTGTGTGTGGGTGTGTGTGTGTGTGTGTATTGGTGTGGGTGTGGGTGTAGGTGTTGGTATGTAAGTGTGTGTGTGTGTTGGTGTGTGTGTAAGTATAAGTGTATGTGTGTAAGTGTGTGTGTGTGTAAGTGTGTGCGTGATGGTGTGTGTGTGAGAGAGAGAGACAGACAGACAGACAGAGATAGACAGAAAGAGAGACAAAGACCGAAAAAGATAGACAGACAGATAGTGAGAGAGCAGCGTGGGTGTGGAAGAAAAAAAATGAACATGAGAAAAAACAAACTCAAATGTGAATGATAACTGAAGCAGAGAGAGAGAGAGAGAGAGGGGAGAGAGAGAGAGAGAGAGAGAGAGAGAGAGAGAGAGAGAGAACACTGAACACTGAACACTGAACACTGAACACTGAACACTGAAAAGTTTTATTGTACATCGGCCTTAGACCACTATACAAAAACATGTTGAGGCAGGGGGAAGGTAAACATTATCCCGAAAAACATTTCATCGTCAATCCCATAATCATTTCATCATGTACATAATCACTGCCATCAGCATCTTCATTTATCTACATCTGCAGCTACAGCAAGTATATCAACATAACCATCATTACTTGCATCCTCTACGTCATCATCATCAAAATCATTCTCTTCATCATCTACAGTATCATCGAGAGAGAGAGAGAGAGTGTCTGTGTTTGTGTATCTGTGCGTGAGTGTGGTGTGTGGTGTGTGTGTGTGTGTGTGTGTGTGTGTGTGTGTGTGTGTGTGTGTGTGTGTGTGTGTGTGTGTGTGTGTGTGTGTTTGCGTGTGTCTGCGTTGTCCCTATATGTATGACTTGTGTGTGTCAAGTCAAGTCAAGTCAAAATTTTATTTCCAGATGTGTTTTGCGTGCATGCAAGTGCATGTGCATGTATGTGTGTGCATGCGTGTGAGTCGGAGTGTTTGCGTGCGTGCATAAATTTGTGTGTGTGGCCACGCGCGCACACGCAGGGGGTGGGGTGGCGTGGGGCGTGCATGCATGCCTGATGTGGTGTGGGCGCATGTCTGATAGCTAAAGACAAAGAGATGCACGACAGGCAAGGAAAGACAGAAAAAAACGAAAGAGCAAACTAGTGCGTGTGTACCCTCTCTCTGGGTCACGATCTTGCAAATGTGTATTCCTCTGTCTGTCTGTCTGTCTGTCTGTCTGTCTGTCTGTCTCTCTCTCTCTCTCTCTCTCTCTCTCTCTCTCTCTCTCTCTACTCTCTCTCTCTCTCTCTCTCTCTTGTATGTCTCTGTCTTTCTCTATCTGTCTGTCTGTCTGTCTGTCTGTCTGTCTCTCTCTCTCTCTCTCTCTCTCTCTCTCTCTCTCTCTCTCTCTCTCTCTCTCTCTCTCTCTCTCTCTCTCTCTGTGAGAAAAAAAGTGCCGGAGAAGCGGATGCTGACGAGGACATGCTCTTCATCAGGATTTTTTTGCGGCAGTGGCAGCAATCTGTATGTATTCG
>JASPKP010002662.1:0-5000 GCA_030674155.1 Stramonita haemastoma | reverse complement strand
GCGCGCGCGCGCACACACACACCACACACACACACACACACACACACACACACACACACACACACACACACACACACACACACACACACACACAAACGGGACGGGATAGCCTAGTTGTTTAGAACATTTCGCTCCAAATTTGACGACCCGGGTTCGATTCCCGTTCGAGGGGATTTTTCCCCTGAGTTAACATCAGTGCTGACTCCATTCTCCCTAAAAATCCTTCGGATGAGACTATAAACCGAGGCCCCGTGTGCGAATACACGCAGAACATCTTGCGCACACGTCAAACCCTGTTCCACTTTTCGTAGGAGTAGGCCATTGTGTGCAGGTGGGAACAGATGACAAGATTGACAAAACTGCATACACACGGGGACTGGATGTAAAAAAAAAAGAGCACATGAATGCTTATTCTATTATCCTTGAAATAAAAGATTGTTTTTAAAAATAGATAAAGTAAGTAACACACACACTAAAAGATACACACCACACACACGCGCGCACGTGCACGCACACACACACACACACACACATACACACACAACACACACACACACACACACACACACACACACACACACACACACACACACACACACACACACACACACACACACACACACACACACACACACGCCCACGAGGCGCGAGACCTATTGCAACTTTGACAGCAGTACTGATGATGATGATAATAAAGACGACACAGATGGTGCTGATGGTCATGCTGAAGGTCATCGTCCTTGTTGTCATTGTCATCGTCGTCGTTGACGTCATCGTCATCATTGTCGTCATCGTCGTCGTGTCTGTTCTATTGTTGTGCTCCCTCGTTCTCACTGAGTATTAATATATTCGCCAAGATGGCCCGAAATATTATCACACTCTTTTGTCCTTGTCATCATTGTCATCATTGTTGTCGTCGTCAAAGTCGTCATTGT
Organism: Stramonita haemastoma; assembly: GCA_030674155.1. NCBI lineage: Eukaryota > Metazoa > Mollusca > Gastropoda > Neogastropoda > Muricidae > Stramonita > Stramonita haemastoma. The sequence goes on along the minus strand of JASPKP010002662.1, from coordinate 4,065 downwards.
CATCATTGTTGTCGTCGTCAAAGTCGTCATTGTCATCATTGTCGTCATCGTCGTTGTCGTCATCATCATCCTTGTCGTCATCGTCATCCTTGTTGTCATCATCGGTGTCGTGTCCAATTGGTTATACTCCTCGTCATCACTAAGTATTGGTGTATTTGCCAAGATGGCCTGAAACATTATCACACTATTTTCAGAAAGGATGGATACAAGGATAGATAGAGAAAAAAGATGGAGAGACAGAGACATAGAGACTGAGACACGGAGATGGGGGGGGGGGGGGGGGCGACAGGGAGGAGAGAGAGGCAGAGAGAGACACAGAGAGAGAGAACAGAGCAGGAGAAAAAACAGACAGACAGATAGAGGACACGAAGACAGAGACAGAGACAAGAGGAGAGCATGAGAGAAAAAGAGAGACAGAGAGAGAGAGACGAGAGAGAGGAGAGACAGGGAAGACAAGACAGAGAGAGAGAAGATGGACAGAAGAGACAGAGACAGAGAGACAGAGTCAGACACACAGAGACACAGAAGAGGGACACGGAGAGACAGAGAGAGAGAGACAGACACGGGAGAGAGACAGATGGTCACACAAACAGACGAGAGAGACAGGAGAGAGACAGACAGAGAGAGAGTGAGAGAGGAGAGAGAGGAGAGGAGAGAGAGAGAGAGAGAGGAGGGGGGGGGGGGGGGGGGGATGGAAAAAGAAAAAGAGAGAGGAGGGGATAAGCCACTAAATCTACATGACCTTGAAAAGAGCTCTCTCTCTCTCTCTCTCTCTCTCTCTCTCTCTCTCTCTCTCTCTCTCTCTCTCTCTCTCTCAGTCTCAGTTAAAGTGTTTTCGCTGACACCACTCTTATTATCACACACACACACACACCCCCTTTAGAAAAAAAAAAAAATCCCCAGCTGTGCTCTCCTCCTACCATCCTCCTCCCTTCCCCTTCCCCCCCTCTTCCCTCCAGCCACCCTCATCCCCATTTCCCCCCCCTTTTATACCCCCTTTCCCTTTAGGTCCTAGCTTTCCTTCCTCCCCTTCACCCTGCCCCCCCCCCCCCACCCCCACCCCCCCATCCCAATGTGCTCCATCTTCCATTTCAAGGCTGATGATATTCTGGGGGTGGGGGGGGGGGGGGAATTGACGTGAAATGATGTCAAGGCAAAACTTTAATATAATTATTATTATATATATATTATATATAAAAGAGAGAGAGAGAGAGAGAGAGAAAAGAGGGAGAGAGAGAGAGAGAAAAGGAGAAGAAAAACAAACCGAAGCAAAACTTGGTAAACTTTTATAGTAAGATATTATATATATATATATATTATCTTGTGTGGTGTGTGTGTGTGTGTGTTGTGTGTGTGTGTGTGGCGCGCGTGTGTGTGTGTTTTGTGTGTGTGTGTTTCTTTTATATAATGTGTATACATATTCATAGTGTACATTCCTTGGATTCTAGCAGTATTCCTTTCCCCTGCCCCCCTCCTCCCTTTTTTTAAATTTAAAAAATACAGGGTTGTGGGCTAAAGGGAGCAACCCCTTTAGGCGCAGTATGTTTCCCACCAGTGTTTTAGGGACATTTTTTCCCCCTATGTAGGTATGTATGTAGGTATGGTTTAATGATATGCCGCCCCCACATGGCAAGCTCTCAGGCAGCTCTGGGGGTGTGTGTGTGAGAGAGAGAGAGAGAGGGAGAGAGAGAGGGGAGAGAGAGAGGGAGAGGAGAGAGAAAAGAGAAGAGGAGAGGAGGGGGGAGAGAGAGAGAGAGAGAACACACACACACACACACACACACAAAAGACAGACAGACAGACAGAGACAGAGAGAAGCAGGGCCAAGGGAGGGGGGGAGTGGGAAAGAGAGAGACACTGAAATTGAAACTAAAGAGTCAGAGAGATAGCTCAGAGCAGAGGATCAGGCAGGCGACAGCAGACAAAGACAGAGAGACAGCATACAAAAAAAATACAGCACAGAGAGAGAGGGGAGAGAGAGAGGAGAGGAGAGAGAGGGGGAGGAGAGAGAGAGAGGGAGAGAGAGAGAGAGAGAGAGGTGAGAAGAAAGAGGAGAGACAGAAAAAACAGGAGAAGACAGGGACAGAAGAAAAAAAAAACACGAAGACGACGGACAGACAAACAGAAAAGGAAAAAAACTGCAACCTGTGTCTAGTTGGCATCATTAAAGTGGCCTTGAAACACACACCACACACACCACACACACAGGGACGGGGATAGCAATGAAATGACAATGGTGACCCTGACAAGGATATAATCGCTTCTATCAACACACCACACTCACTTTGCCATTGCAACAGCCAAGTATTTGCATACCTGTTTTGATTGGTTGATAAAATAAACTTTTTTTTAAATTAGGCAGCCGTCCTCATTTTGACTAGATCCAAATTCTTTGTTCTTGTGGTTTATTTTGTGAAATCCTGATGAATTTTGTGTGGGGTGTTATATTTCTTTTGAAAGAGTGGAGGGAGGTTGTTTTATTGTTTGTAAATCGTGGTTATTGAATAGCAGTGATGTAGGCTAATGAAATCTACTTTTGTACCAGGAAGGGGGCGGGATAGTAGGGTCAGATCAAATCCCTTTCCCCAATTAACAGCATCAAAATAAAAGGGGGGCATTCGAGCTTGAATAATTCAATTGTAGGCACAAACAGCCCCATACTCGAAAAAAAACTGACCTCAAAGGGTTCAGCAAAGGAATGAACGAAATATGAATGTCTACCGAAGTTTTCTGTTTTTTTGTTCAATTCTTTTTTTTTTTTCGTTTTTATACCCCCCCCCCCCCCCCCCCCCCCCCCCCCCCTTCTCCTTCTCTCTTTTAAAAGCAGTTGTGTTTTTTGTGTTCCCTGCCATTTTTAGTTGACACAGTTAAGTTAAACTCTAAAAAAAGAAATGAGATTAAAGTTTCGAGTTTCCATTTTTTTTGGGGAATAAAACAAGAAATGTTGATGAAAAACTGTTGCCGAAAAAATTGGAATGGAGACAAAACTAAAAAAAAACCGAACAAACAAAAAAACCCTCATAACATTGGTGTCATGTGTAGAATGGACCCTGAGCTTTAAAATTTCAACACTTTGTCCTAATTTTTGCTTCAAAACAATTTTACTGAAAAAACAGCCTTGTCATCATAATATGATATTCCATTCAGGTAAAATGATATGTCACACATAAAGGGGCACACGACACACCACACACAGGGTTCTTCACAGGTTTTAATATTATGACTGAAAACCAAAGGCTGTGTGTTAGTTATTGAATAAGCTTGGGTTTCCCAAGCCTCTATGGAAGCGCTGTGGTACTGTAAAACAATAGTTTGTGTGGTCCCAGCCAAAGACAAGCTCCCAGCCATCACGGTATGCAGGCACTCTCCTTTTCTTAAAGGAGAACAGAAAAAAAAAGTCTCTTAAGTCAGTGTCTGGTACCTGGTGTGGCACCTATACTTTTAAAAAAAAAAACTAATAGGAATAATTTATCCAGCCTCTTCTTTCACAGTGTTCCGGCTGGATGAACGCGTTTAGAACACGTATTGTGGGTGCCCCCACAGTGTTAAGGAAGTGAATTTAAAAAAAATAAATAATAATAATAATAATAAAAATTAAAATAATGATGTTAATAATAAAATAATAATTAATAATAAAAAATAATAATAATAATAATAACAATAAAAAATAATAATAAAAATAATAATAAAAATAATAATAATAATAATACATGGAATTTATATAGGGTTATATCTTGTAAAAACAAATCAAAGCGCTTAAAAATAAAAAAGGGGGGAGGACAAGCAACAACAACAGTGTTTACAGATAGTAAAGTCCCCTAAAACAAAAACAAACAAAAAGAAAAGGCAAGGGGGGGGGGGGGGGTGAGTTGGGAGGTGCTATGGTGGCATTCTTCTCTTGTTGTGCTGGAACTCCCCCGTGGTTTTTTTAATGTCAGGCAATCCGTTAGCCGTCAGTGTGTGAAAGCCCTTTTTCACGCACTATTTCACACGAAACATGGGGCGTGAAAGTCAATGATAGTAATAATCCAGGTTGTTTGGACCCACTGACTGAATACAGAGGGG
>JASPKP010002661.1:0-22304 GCA_030674155.1 Stramonita haemastoma | reverse complement strand
AACCACATTAAACCCCTTCCAGGTAACTTGGTCCCCCCCCCCCATAAAAATGAGTGGATTTATATATTACTAGGTGGTTTTGGTGGTTTGTTGTGTTTAATGGCCTAAAAGAGGCAAAAGAATGTGGTAAAAGAGACAAAAAGGGTGATACAAAATGATAGGAAGTGAGAACAGATAAAATAGTGCATGTTGCATAGCTGTAAGCTGTGCATGTATACACCTATATGATAGTACCCATGCAACACTCAAACACACACAATCATTATCAATAGTGTTAATATGCTTAATATTCCTTAAATCAACACATAAATAAATCAACAGCTTGATTATTTGTGATTTATAGATGACTAAAAGTGCCTGTCGGACTATGCCCTGGGGCATTTTTTGTGAAAGGGCAATAAAAATGGGTCAATTTTTAAAAAAATCTTTTGTCATGAAGCAAAAACATGGCAATAATTTACACAAATGAATGATTTTTTACAACAGTCCTTTTACATAACCAGCTTCTACTCAACAATAAAGAATCTTTGATCAAAATATCTAAAGCAGAGTAGTTTTTGCCAAAGTTTTTTTTCAGTTTCAAGATGGGTACCAGCGAGACGCTTTCACCGTGATGGTGATTTCATCACACTTTGTGTATGCACATGTATGGGAAATACTCCCAAAGCCACATTGTTTTCATTGTTAACAATTTTTTCTTCGATCAAGCCAGCTGGTGAATTCAATTCATCCCCTCATGCTGAAGTAAAACCACATTCCTGTAACTAGCCCATCTGATGCTTCTGTACAGAAAACAACACAGCAAAAAATTGTATGGTGTAAAGAGAAGTTACATGAAAGTGGTGATGGAACCCCTTTGTGTGAATAATGATGATTTTTTGTGGTTGAATAATTTGGCTGACTCAGATTGTAATATCAGTGACATGTATAATGCAATGAAGAAAGTCATTTTTAACACTTGTGATAGATATGGTATGATAAAAGAAACATATCATCAGAAGAATATTCCCAAAGTACATGAAAAAAATAATAAGGATGAATAATATAAGGATGAAGAAATTGACAGACTGTTAGGAGACTTAACTGAAACAGATGAAGCAAGAACAATACTAAATGCAAACTTCTCATGGCAGAGCTCCGTGCTGTCATTAAAAAAGTTAAGGAATAATAAAGCGCCTGGAATAAGATGGAATTATTAATGAACAATATGCTCTACTTTTAAACAGTTAAACCATTTTCTGGTGCATACTGTTCAATAAGATTTTGGAAACAGGAGTATTTCCCAGATGAATGGCTAACTGGTGTTATCATCCCTATTTATAAAAAACAAAGGAGACAAAAGTGACCCAAACAATTACAGAGGAATCACTTTGTTGTCGTGTAGTGCTAAATTCTTTACCACTATACTTAACCTTTTCGCTGCTGACCTATTTTGCTCAGCCTATGCTGAAGAAATTTTCAGAAACAGAACAAAAATCACGCATATGATTTTCAATTGCTTTTAATTCAGGAAATTCCTAAGATAGCTACATAAAAGTATATACTGAATGAAAGGAAATTGAATGAAAATTGTATTTGTGACAATTTTAAAAATATATAGTTAGACAGACAGACACACGTGCGCGCGCGCAGGCACGCATCAGCACGCACACACACACACACACACACACACACACACCACACACACACACACACACACACACACACACTTATTCAATATAGAGTAGCAAGTAAAAGCAACAGGTAAATATCTTCTTTTTTTTCCAATACTTATGGCTTGACTACATAATTATTGTGCAAGTAAAGGAAAATAACTGACAATCAAAGAATTTGAAAAGAAACATGACAAAATATGAAAGATGAGTTATCCCCCTTTACTGCAAATTTTGAGTGAAATATCACAGAAAAAACACTGGGTATACTGTTGAGTATAAAAAAATCCACTATGTAAATTTAGCAACAAAATAAGGCAAAGCATGATCTTTATAACAGTATAAAAAGAAGTGTGTTTAAATGTCTTTTGAAAGACTGAAAAAGATTTGATTTCAAAATGCATAACTAAAAAGCCATTTCCTAGCTGATCTACAATGGAAGCATTATAAGAGGGCCCAAAAAACAAAGACAGTCGAGGGTCCGAAGTCAGTCAGCTCAATGAAGGTTACCGAAACAACATGTGCAAAGATAGAGTGTTGTTTATCTGATCAGCGAATAATGTGTACATGGACAGGTGGCACATGTTCGTTGTGAGGGTTGGTAATACGTTACGCTACTGATCATCATTGACCTTTTTGTTTTGGTTTTTTTTTGCTTTTGTATTGGCCTAGGGTACACGTGACATATTGGGACACTTTCTACAGTGCTCTTAGTCTAAGACTTACTCTGGCCAACGCACACAGCCAGTCAGCCTACTGTTGAGAGACCCAATCACTGAGCGTTTGATTGTTGTCTGGGTGCAGCCTCATGAATATTCATTAAGAATGACCTAAACCTATGCTAGGTGTCCTTGTGACAATTTAAAACCCCGTTCCAGGTAACTTGGTCCCCCCCATAAAAATGAGTGGATTTTATATATTCTAGTGGTTTTGGTGGTTTGTTTGGTTTAATGGCCTAAAAGAGGCAAAAGAATGTGTAAAAGAGACAAAAAGGGTGATACAAAATGATAGGAAGTGAGAACAGATAAAAATAGAGAGCATGTTGCATAGCTGTATAGCTGTTGCATGTATACACCTATATGATAGTACCTGCAACACTCAAACACACACAATCATTTATCAATATTTTTAATTTTGGCTTAATATTCCAAAATCAACACATAAAAAAATCAACAGTTTTGATTTTTTTGGTTTTTTAAATAAAATTTGACAAAAGTGCCGTCGACTATGCCGGTGCTTTTTTTGTAACAGGGCAATAAAAACGGGTCAATTTTTTAAAAAAAATCTTTTGTCATGAACAAAAACATGGCAAAATTTACACAAATAAATTAAATTTTTAAACAACAGATTTTTTACATAACCAGTTTCTAACCAAACAATAAAAAATTTCTTTGACCCAAATTCTAAAGAAAGGGGTTTATTTTTTTTTCCAAAGGGTTTTTTTTTTTCAGTTCAAAAAGGGGTACCAGCGAGACCCTTTCACCGTAAATTGGGGGGAATTTCATCACACTTTTTGGATCCCACATGTAGGGGAAACCTACCCCCCAAAGCCACATTGTTTTTCATTGTTAAAAATTTTCTTCTTTCGATAAAGCAGGCTGGTTTTTTCTTTAAAAAAAAAAAAAGGGTTTGGGGTTTTGAAGTTTTAAAAAAATTTTGGTTTAACCATCTAGGGGGCCCAAAAATTCCCCGGGGCGACAAATTGTCATAAAAAATTAAAATATTGTTAAAAAGCAGTAAAAACCCTTTTTTGAATCTTTCTTTTTTTTTTTTTTTTGCTTTTTTTGTTTTTTTTTTTCTCTTTTTTTTTTTTGGTTTGTTTTTTTTTGGGTTTTTTTGTGGTTGATTAAATTTTGGGGTTTTTTTTCTATACAAATGGCTTATGAAAAAAACAAATCTGGGGCGCCTCAATGTACCTTTGGGGCAATGTTTTGGTGCCTTTGACGTTTTGGGATTTGTCTTCATTTTCCCACAGACACTTACAACAGAAACAAAAAACGACACAAAAACCCACTTAGTTCATTTTTTTTGGGGTTGTTTGTGAATTTTTTTGGTTTTTTCCTGTATTTTGTTTTGTTTTTTTTTGTTTTCATTTGGTTTTGTTTTTGTTTTTTTTTTCTTTTGTTTTTTTGGGGGGTATTTTTTTTTTAAGAGAGATGGCTTTTTTAAAAAAAAGATAATTTATTGCTTACTCAGTGTACCATATGGAATAAATTTTAAACTTTCCCACACATACACACTCACACAAAAACCCCGCCACACACACACAAAAACCCCGACACACCCCCCACAAACACACACACAACACACACCCCCCAACACACACACAAAAACACCACACACAAAAACACACACATATACACACAAACACACAGACAAAACCCCACACACACATTATTCAAAAATAGTTTAGAAAGTAAAAGCAACAGGAATTATTTTTTTTTTTTTCCAATACTTTTTGGCTTACTACTTTTTTTAAAATTGGGGCAAAAAAGGAAAATAACTGACAATAAAAAAAAATTTGGGAAAAAAACTTTACAAAATAGAAAGATGAGTTCCCCCCCCTTTACTGCAAATTTTGAGTAAAAATATCCAGAAAAAACAGGGGGTTATACGTTGAGTAAAAAAAATCCACAAATGAAAATTTAGCAACAAAAAAAGGGCAAAGCATGATCTTTATAACAGATAAAAAAGTGTTTAAAGGGTCTTTTGAAAAACTAAAAAAATTTTTTGATTTAAAAAGCATAAAAAAAAAAGGGGCCCTTTCCAGCTGATCTAAAAAGGAAGCATTTATAAGAGGGCCCCAAACCCAAGACAGTCGAGGTCCAAACCCTTAAACCCTTCAATGAAGGTTACCGAAACAACATTTAACAAGATAAGTTTTGTTTTACTGATCCCGAAAAATTTGGGGGTACATGGACAGGTGCCACTGTTCGTTTGTGAGGGGGGAATACGTTACTTTACGATCAACATTGCCCTTTTTTTTTTTCCCTTTTTTTTTTGCTTTTGTATTGGGCCAGGGTACCCGTGACAAAAGGGGACATTTTCCCAATTCCCCCCCTTTGGCTCTTTAATTTTTAAGGCCAAACTCTGTCCCCAAACGCACACAGCCAGTCACCTACAGTTTAGAGACCCAATAAACTGACTTTTGTTTGTTCCCCCGGGGTGCAGCCTTAGGAATATTCATTGGGGTTTAACCTGTGCCTATTTGGGGAAACCAAAGCGGACAGTGCTCCACTCTAGGGTCATTCTACCCTTACAACACAAAAGCCACCGGGCCTATTTTTGGAAAGTCTGAAAAATTTTGGACCAATCACTGAGTATTTGACTGTGCCCATGGGTATAAAGCTAAAGAATATTCATTAGATACTGACCTAAAACAATCCCGTGTTCCCGTACATTTTCCCCCCCCAAAACCCCAAGAAATTTTCACCTTTGGGGGAAAAGGGCATTTTTCAAGCCCAAAAGGGGAAAAGGGGGACAAAGTCGTACTTGAAAACGAGGGGGTTTTTTAAATATTCTAGCCCTTTTTTTTTGTGGTTTGTTTGTGTTTATTTGGAAACTAAAAAAATTTTAAAAAAGGGTCCAAAAGATTTAAATTGGGAAGTGACAGAAGAAAAAAAATTAGAGTACTTTCCCTTTCGCGCAAATACCTGTGATGAAACACACTACTCACTAAACCCAGAACACCGCTACTCCCCAGATATCCCTTTTAAACAAACACAGCTTTCCCTTTTTTTAGTTTTATTTTTACTTAAATCAACAAAAAAATAAATCAACACGGGAATTATTTCTGCCCAAAGTTAAGACATAAAGTGTTTGGGCGATTTGTTTGGGAGTACTCTTTTTCATGACAGAAACACAAAATTTAAATCTTTTTTTTTTTTAAAAACTTTTACCGTAAAGCATACTTTAAAGCCATTTTTAAACCACAGATTAGTGTTTCCCATAAAACAATTTTTTTCCATACTAGCTTCTACTTGACAAAAAAAATTTTGATAAAAACTAAAAAAGCAAAAAAAAATTTTTCCCGGGAAATTTTTTCGTTTTTCAGTTAAAAAGGCCGCCCCCCAAGAAAACCGTGACTTGGGCCCGGGGATTTATTTTAACTTTATTAAATGAAACATTTCCAGTTAAATCCCCTTCCAAAGCTACTTTCATTATTCATTACTAAAAATTCCTCCCCAAAAATGTAGGCCTAAAAAAAATCTTTTTTCTTGAAAGAGAAGAAAGATTAAAGGGTTTTAGTTTTCCTACCCACCCCGGTAGTCGAATTTGCGGGGGCCCGAAATTGTCACATTTTAACCCTAAAATGACCAAAAACCCTTTGGGCCGGGCCCCCTTTGGGAAAATTTTAAAACCCCCCTTCCGGGATTTTGGGCCCCCCCCCCCCTTTAAAAAAGAGTGGATTTTTTATTTTTCGGGTTGGGTTTTGGTGGTTTGGGTTTGTTTTTTTAAATGGCCAAAAGGGGCAAAAGAATGTGGTAAAAGAACAAAAAGGGTGAACAAAATGATAGGAAGTGAGAAAAAGAAAAAAATAGAAAACATTTTTGAAATAGCTGTATATTTGGAAATGTAAAACACCTTATGAAGTACCTGCAAAAAACCAAAAAAACCCCACAATAAATTTATCAATATGTTAATATTCCCTTTAATATTCCTTTAATAAAACACATAAATAAACAACATTTTGATTATTTTTTTTTTTATAATGACAAAAAACCCCCTGTCGGACTAGGCCTGGGTCTTTTTTTGGTAAAAGGGGCAAAAAAAAAAAGGGGTAAATTTTTTGTATAAATCTTTGTCATGAAGCAAAAAAAAGGCAAAAAATTTCCAAAAAATGAATGTTTTTTCAACAAGTTTTTTTACAAAACCCAAAGCTTCAAACCAAAAACAAAAAAGAATTTTGATCAAAATTCTAAAGCAAAATTTTTTTGCCAGAAGGTTTTTTTTTTCATTTCAAAGGGGTACCAGCAAAGGCGCTTTCCCCCGGGGAAATTGGGTGTTTTTCATCACACTTTATGGATGCAAAATGTATGGGAACACCCCCAAAAGCCAAAATTTTTTTAAATTGGGGTTTAAAAATTTCCCTTCTTTCGATAAAGCGGGCGGTAAAATTCATTTTAAAAAAAAAAAGTGGGGTTTTAATTTTAAAATTTGGAAACCCCATCGGGGGGACAAAATTTTTCCTGGGGGAAAACGAAATTGGCAAAAAACAATTTTACATTTTGGGTTTCAAAAGCTTTCCAAACCCTATTTGAATTTTTCTTGTTTTTTGTTTGCTTGTTTTTTTTTTTTTCCCCTTTTTTGTTTTTGTTTGTTTGTTTCTTTTTTGGGGTTTAAATTAAATTTTGGGGGTTTTTTTTTCTATAAACAGAGGGGTTTTGATGAAAAAAAGAAAATCTGTTGCGCACTAAAATTTTCCTTTTTGGAAAAATTTTTTTTTTGACTTTTAACCTTGCCTTGTCTTCGATTTTCCCAAAAAAGACACATACAACAAAACAACCCAGACACCCCATACACTTTTTCATTTTTTTTCTTTTGGGGGGCTGAATTTTGTTTGGTTCTTTCCTTTTATTTTTTTTTGTTGTTTTTGTTGTTCTTTTTGGTTTTTTTTTGTTGTTGTTTTTTTTTTTGTTTTTTTGGGGGGGTTTTTTTTATTTTTAGGGGAGATTTTAAAATAAAAAAAAAGAAAAATTTATTGCTTACTCAGTGTACCATATGGAAAAAATTTTGACTTTCACACATACACACCACACACACGCACACACAAAAAACACACACCCCCAAAACCGACCCCCCGACACCGACACCACCCACACAAAAAACACACAAACACACACACACACCACACACACTTAAAACCAAACACACACACACACAAAACACACAAAATCTAAAAAACACAGAAAACCCCAACACAGGACGACACAACAGACACAGACACACACAAAACACCCCAAAAAAAACATATATACACTTTTTTACAAAACATACACACACACACAAAACATTTATTCAATATAGATTGCAAGTAAAAAGCAACTTTTTATATATTTTTTTTTTTTCCAATACTTAGGGCTTGACTAAATAATTATTGTGCAAGTAAAGGAAAATAACTGAAAATCAAAGAATTTAAAAAAAAAAACATAAAAAAAAAGAAGAGGATTATCCCCCTTTATTTTGAAAATTTTTGAGAAAAAATATCCCAAAAAAAAACCCCGCTTTATACGGTTGAGTAAAAAAAAAAACCAAAAAAATTTAAATTTTAAAGCAAAAAAATAAGGAAAAGCATAAAACCCTTTATAACAGTATAAAAAAAATTTTAAAATGTCTTTTGAAAACTAAAAAAAGATTTGATTTCAAAATGCATAAACAAAAAGCCCTTTTTCCCAAAGGCGATCTAAAAATTTGGAAGCTTTTTAAAAAGAGGGCCCCAAAAACCAGAGCCCGTCGGGGTCCGAAGTCATCCCCCCTCAATAAAGGTTCCCGGGAAACAACAGTGCAAAGTAGAGTTTTTGGTTTATCTGATCACCCAAAAAATTGTGTACATGGACAGGGGGCAAATTTCTTTTTGTGGGGTTTGGAAATACTTTATGCACTGATCATAAATTGCCCCTTTTTTTTTGGGTTTTTTTTTTTGTTTTTGAAAATTTGGCCTAGGGTACCCCGTAACATTTTGGGAAAACTTTTTTCTACAGGCTTTTTATTCTACGGGCCTACTCTGGCCAATGCCACGGGCCGGGCGGGCCTACTTTTAAAAGACCCAATCACTGAGCGTTTTGATTGCCCTGGGTGCAGCCTCATAAAATTTTTCTTTAAAGAATGACCAAACCCCAAATGCTAGTTTCCTTGTGCCCAATTTAAACCCCCCCCAAAGGGAATTTGGGTCCCCCCCCCCCCCAAAAAAAAATGAGGGGATTTTTTTTTTATTCTAGTTTTTTTGGGGGTTTTGTTTGTTTTTAATGGCCTAAAAGAGGCAAAAGAATGGTAAAAAGACAAAAAGGGTGATAAAAAAAAAAAGGGAAGTAGAACAGAAAAAAAATAGAGAGCATTTGAAAATAGCGTAAGCTGTGCATGTAAAACACCTAAATGAAGTACCTGCAACACTCAAACCCACACAATAAATTTATCAATATGTTAATATTGCTTAAAACCCCTTAATCAACACTAAATAAATAAACCCGCTTGATTATTTGTGTTTTATAAATGACAAAAAAGGGGGCCTGCGGACTACCCCGGGGGTGCATTTTTTGGTAAAGGGGCCCAAAAAAAAACCGGGAAAATTTTTAAAAATCTTTTGTCAAAAAACAAAAACAGGCCCAATATTTACAAAAATTTGAATTTTTTTTAACAACAGTCTTTTACATAACCAGCTTCAAACCCCAACAAAAAAGAATCTTTGATAAAAATTCAAAAGCAGAGGTAGTTTTTGCCAAAAGGGTTTTTTTTTAAATTTCAAGTTTGGGTACCAAAGCGAGACCTTTCACCGTGTTTGGGTGTTTTTCATCACACTTTATGGATGAAATTTTAAAGGGAACTACTCCCAAATTATACATCACAACGGGCAAAAACAAGCAGCGTGCTAAAACCACGCTGCGGCAAAGGGCAAAAATCTACAAAAAAATGAAAAAGGGACAAACAAAACCAATCTACATCAAATTTTTTTCCCGAAAAAGGGTGACAAAAGCAAAAATGACAAAGACGGCAGCAAAAAAAAAGCACCCTTTCGGGGAACCAAATGGAAACAAAAATTCTGATCGACAAACCCATCCAGATCCAGATTTACCGCGGTAAATGTTTACCAGGGGCAACCACAACAATTTTGGGTTGCCCAGCAGAAAAAATTCAATTGCAGAACTACAGACAACTTTTCGCAACTGGTAGAAAAAAAACCCAAACTGGAAGGGACTGTTGATCCCCAAAGCCCGGGATCTTATCTGAAAAACGGCATCACAAAAAAAACGGGGCCCCCAAAGGGGAAGTTTCTGGCTGGCAACAAAGGAACGCAGAAAAAACCCACTTCAAACCTGCATCCCCACCCCGCCCCCCACCAAACCCCGAGCTTTTGCAAAGAAAAGGGCTCCGACTTCATCTAGACCAAAGGGAAACCTCAGCTACCATTATGCCCAAAGGAAAAGGGGGTTCATGAAACCTACCTTTAACCTTAAACAATAAAAAAGAACCAGAAAAACAACAGGGCCCCAAAGGCCCCTGCCCGGAAAAAAACCACCTGACGTCAAACCCTGTAGAAACAAAAAAAAATTCTGCTCTCCCCAAAGTAATCCTTCCCCAAAGACCCCTGTTCAAAAGGGGCTTTAATAGCAAACGCCCGGGGACATTCCTAGGGGTTTTTTAAAAAAGGGAGAAAAGAAAGTCATCCCACATCAGGACATTCCTCTGATAAGATTTAAACCCAAATGAAATAAAAAAACGGCATGCTTGGGTTTTGTTCTTTGGGGTGAATGCCCAAAAGGGATTCGGATCCCCAAGAAGCTAGCAAACATCTATTAAAAAGGGAAAACAAGTTTTTAGCTTCTTTTCCCAATACCAAAGTTGTGATAAGCAAAATTCCCCCCCTGTGAAAAAGCCCCAAAAAAGCCTTCTTTGAAAAGAGAACTTTTTTCAATGCTAGGGGACATTTCTGAATTATAAAACCAAAAACAATGTATCTTTTTGTCTCCCCTGAAAAAAAGTATACACTTTCATCTTTAAAACAAAGATTCCTTCACCCAAAAGTCCAGGGTTCAAAGTGTTGGGCAAAAACATTGGCAGGCACATTCATGCTTTTTTTTGGAAAGGCCAAAGAGGAAAAAAAGGGAAGGGAATTTTCCGGGGCTTAACCATTACCGACCACCCCCCCTACCCTTTCGCCCGCCAGCAACAGCCAGGATACAGCCAGGGACATTTCTTTTACCAGGCCAAGGGGAAAAAGTCCCCCCTGGAGGGAACATACCCGGGAAAAATAATGTCCGTATGTTTAAAAAAAAAACCCCCTTTTAATGGGGGACATTTTTTTACATCAATGCGTTTTCACCAGCTTTCAGTACCCGACAACAGACAAAAGTAATTTCCTAACAAAACAAGCTACTCACCTGATAAAGAACTTTTTTTTTTTGTTGTTGTTTTTGTTTTCTTTTAAAAAGTTCCTTTTTTTTTCATCTATTTTTCTTTTTGTGGTGTACTTTAAAAAAGACATAATTGAATTGTAATTTTTATTTACTTGCACTCTTTTTTAAATGGTACCCAATTTTTTTAATATTTTTAAAAATTTTTCACTTGTTGATAAGGCATTTTTGGGTTTTTAATCAAAAAAATGCCTCAAAAAAATTTTAAAATGCCGAAAATCATGCGTGGAAAACCAGATCCATACCACTAATTTTGCCCAAAATTTGGTTCAACATCTTTTTAATAACAATTATCAAGCTCTTTTTATTACAGTCCCCCTCAATTAAAAAAATGTAAGCTGCCTAAACTCAAGGCTAAAACATCCACCGGGACAGAACATTGGAAAGCTGTTGGGAAAATCAAACAGCAATAAATTCAAGAAGGGGGAACTAAATTTATGTTGTTCACCAATGCCTAATAACATTCCAGATTCATATTCTTGGCACACGTGTAAAGTTTACAAATGATTTATTCCAAGAATAATTTTATCCCTGTATTTTTCCCAAAGGGGGTTAAGACTTTAAAACAGAAAAGGGTGCACTCTGAAAAGAATAACAGAAGGCTGGGACAGGGGGATTTCAATGCCCACGCGCCTTTTTGGGTAAAAAAAAGGGACATCTGTTTTCCTGGGAACGTTTTAAAAGAAAATATAACCAAATCTTGTCTGTGCCCTTCCCAAAAATGGGGATGTGGGCAAGGGGTACCTGCCAAACCTACCCACAGAGCATCCCCGCATTGGAATCTGTCTTTTTTTACCTTTTCTCTTGCCCTGAAAGAAAGGGTTTCTAAAGGAGATACCCTGGGAGTGATCACCTCCCAATTTTTAATTTCTTTTAATGAAATGCCAACTTTTTTGGGGACACTAAAAAAAAAAAATACTTCCCAAAAAAATTTAAATATAAAGAAAGGGAATTGGGAAAAATTTTTTAAAACTTACCTTGCAGCCTACGATATAAATTGGGTTGGAACCCTGATAATAAAAACCAATCCTTTTTTCCACCTTTTCTAATGCCATTAATTTTAAGCTGCTTACCCATCTATCCCCACTATTAAATCATTAAAAAACAAGAATGTTCAGGGGAAAGTTTGGTTTTACCCCTGCTTGCCAGGAAACCCTTTAACCCAAAAAAACGTTTTTGTTCAAAACATATCTAAAAAAAAAAACAAATTTGAAAAACCCGAAAAACCCGAAAACAGGCCCAAAAATTTAAACAATATGGTTTTTTACTCAGGCAAAATGAACAAATTTTTGGGCATCAATTTTTTTTTCCAGTGAAATATCAAAGTCATACTGATCTTTAAAAAAATAAGGGAAAAAATTTTTATGAAATAAAAAAAGGTGTGATTTTAACCAAAATTTCCCAGTTTTAAATTTTTAAAAAAAATGAAAAAACCCTCCAATGCCGAAAAGGCGGAGGGTTTTTGCAGATTTGTTTTTGAATCCGCGTATTGAAGGTCTCTCCCTTTTAAAAACCGTAAAAACAGAAAAACTGAAGGGCAAAATAAAAAGAAGACCCCGTTTCAAAAAATACGAAAAATATTAAATGCCCCAATAACAATCAATGAATAAAAGATGTATTATTTTCTCTTCCTAAAAAGAAAAAACTTCTGTTGGTTTTTTTGATGCCCAAACCAATGATATGCTTTTTGCCCGTTTCCGGAAAAGTTCATTATTTTTGTTTCAAAAACTTTTTCAAAGGGGTTTGGGAAAAGAAGGCAAATTTTGCCAATAAACTGAAGCAGTCCCATCAATTTTTCCCCTTCATAAGCAAGGGAAGCCAAAACTGATAAAAGTAAGGGTTTCAGACCCATAGCCCTGACTTCCCAAAAACAGGTAAGTTTGGAGAGGGGTAATTCCCAAAAAGGCCCTTTTATATTATTGCCAAAAAAATAAAGAAAATTCCAGAAAAACAACAGGCTTTCCCCCAAAAGGCAAAATTTTGCTATTGAAATCTTTGTTAACCAAAAAACACAAATCAAGCAACCCGTTTTCCAAAGAAAAAAAAAAACTTGCAAAAATTTTTTTTAAAGTCAGAAAAGCCTACATCAAGTTTGGCACGCTAAATTGCTTTCAAAAAAATTAAAGACTATTGGCCTTTTTTTGGGGATCTCTAAACATTAATCAAAATTTTTTATGAAAAAAAGTATGCAAAAAGATAGGGAATACCCTTTTTCAAAAACCTAGGGCAAATTTCACTTTGGTTTTCCACAGGGCCGTTTATAGCCCCCTTTTTAATTTAATATACTTTTAAAAACTTACAACAAAACGTCTAAAGAAAGTAATCCTAGTACAAATATGCTGATGATATAGGGGAATTTGGGTTTAATGTCAGTATGAAGCGCCCGTACAAAAAAAGAGGATTTATTAATTATAATAAAAGATATATAAAAAAAGCTAGATCATTTATATAAATAAATTTTTGAAAAAAGGTCCCGACGTTTTTTCCACAGAAAAAACAAAACCCCTTAAAGCTTTTTTAAAAAAATGGCAAATGATCCAATACACTACCACAGTTTATGATTGGGGGGGGAAAAAAATTCAATACAAAAAATACTGGGAAAAATTTTTTTGGGAATTTTTAAAATAACCCTCAAAAATTTTTCCCGGGAAAGCTCATTATTGGATAAAATTTTTAAAAAAATCAAGAAAAAAAATCAATTTCTTAAAAAAGGGGGTTTGTAGACAGTCATGGGGGCAAGAAATCTTCACTCTAAAAAGGGTTGTCTACGTTCCCCTTGTAGTTTTCCCAAAATTTCTTATTTTGGGCAAAAAGTATTTTTTAGTGCCCCAATTATTTACTTAATTTTGTGGTTGATTCAATTTGGGGATTTTTTTCTATACAGATGGCTTGATGACAAAAAGCAAATCTGTTGCGTACTCAATGTACCATTTGGAAAATGAATTTTGACTTTGACGTTTGACTTGTCTTCGATATTCACACAGACACATACAACAGAAACAGACACAGACACACATACACTTAGTTCATTTTTGTTCGGTTGTTTGCTGAATTTTGTTTGGTTCTTTCCTGTATTTTGTTTTGTTGTTTTGTTGTTCATTTGGTTTTGTTGTTGTTGTTTTTCTTTGTTTTTTTGGGGGGGTATTTTATTTTTAGAGAGATGGCTTGATGAAAAAAAAGCTAATTTATTGCTTACTCGGTGTACCATATGGAATAAATTTTGACTTTCACACATACACACTCACACACACGCACACACACAACACACACCGACACACACACACACACACACACACACACACACACACACACACACACACACACAACACACACACACACACACACACACACACACACTAAATCTAACACACACACACACACACACACACACACACACACAGACACACAGACACACACAGACAGACAGACACAGACACAGACACACACACATACACACATACACACATACACACACACACACAGAGTTATTCAATATAGATTAGCAAGTAAAAGCAACAGGTATATATCTTTTTTTTCCCAATACTTATTGCTTGACTACATAATTATTGTGCAAGTAAAGGAAAATAACTGACAACAAAGAATTTGAAAAGAAACATGACAAAATATGAAAGATGAATTATCCCCCTTTACTGCAAATTTTGAGTGAAATATCACAGAAAAAACACCGGGTATACTGTTGAGTATAAAAAAAATCGACTATGTAAATTTAGCAAGAAAATAATGCAAAGCCTGATCTTTATAACAGTATAAAAAGAAGTGTTTAAATGTCTTTTGAAAGACTGAAAAAGATTTGATTTCAAAATGCATAAACTAAAAAGCCATTTCCTAGCTGATCTACAATGGAAGCATTTATAAGATGGCCAAAACCAGAGACAGTCGTGGTCCGAAGTCAGTCAGCTCAATGAAGGTTACCGAAACAACATGTGCAAAGATAGAGTGTTGTTTATCTGATCAGCGAATAATGTGTACATGGACAGGTGGCACATGTTCGTTGTGAGGGTTGGTAATACGTTACGCTACTGATCATCATTGACCTTTTCGTTTTGGTTTTTTTTTGCTTTTGTATTAGGCCTAGGGTACACTGACATATTGGGACACTTTCTACAGTGCTCTTAGTCTAAGGCCTACTCTGGCCAACGCACACAGCCAGTCAGCCTACTGTTGAGAGACCCAATCACTGAGCGTTTTGATTGTTCCCTGGGTGCAGCCTCATGAATATTCATTAAGAATGACCTAAACCTATGCTAGGTGTCCTTGTGACAATTTAAACCCCCTTCCAGGTAACTTGGTCCCCCCCATAAAAATGAGTGGATTTTATATATTCTAGGTGGTTTTGGTGGTTTGTTTGTGTTTAATGGCCTAAAAGAGGCAAAAGAATGTGGTAAAAGAGACAAAAAGGGTGATACAAAATGATAGGAAGTGAGAACAGATAAAAATAGAGAGCATGTTGCATAGCTGTATAGCTGTGCATGTATACACCTATATGATAGTACCTGCAACACTCAAACACACACAATCATTTATCAATAGTGTTAATATTGCTTAATATTCCTTAATCAACACATAAATAAATCAACAGCTTGATTATTTGTGTTTTATAGATGACTAAAAGTGCCTGTCGGACTATGCCTGGGTGCATTTTTTGGTAACAGGGCAATAAAAACGGGTCAATTTTTAAAAAATCTTTTGTCATGAAGCAAAAACATGGCAATATTTACACAAATGAATGATTTTTACAACAGTCTTTTACATAACCAGCTTCTACTCAACAATAAAGAATCTTTGATCAAAATTCTAAAGCAGAGGCAGTTTTTGCCAGAAGGTTTTTTTTCAGATCAAGATGGGTACCAGCGAAATGCTTTCACCGTGATGGTGATTTCATCACACTTTATGGATGCACATGTATGGGAACTACTCCCAAAGCCACATTGTTTTCATTGTTAACAATTCTTCTTTCGATCAAGCAGGCTGGTGAATTCATTTTTAAAAAATAAAGGTAGGGTTGAAGTTTTAATGTTGGTAACCATCTAGGGGGACGAAATTGCCTGGCGGACGAAATTGTCAGTAAAACAAGTTACATATTGTTCAAAAGCAGTCAAACCGTATTTTGAATCTTTCTTGTTTTTTTGCTTGCTTGTTTTCTTTTTTTTCTCTTTTTGTTTTTGTTTGTTTGTTTGTTTTTTGTGATTGATTCAATTTGGGGATTTTTTTCTATACAGATGGCTTGATGACAAAAAGCAAATCTGTTGCGTACTCAATGTACCATTTGGAAAATGAATTTTGACTTTGACGTTTGACTTGTCTTCGATATTCACACAGACACATACAACAGAAACAGACACAGACACACATACACTTAGTTCATTTTTGTTCGGATGTTTGCTGAATTTTGTTTGGTTCTTTCCTGTATTTTGTTTTGTTGTTTTGTTGTTCATTTGGTTTTTTTGTTGTTTTTTCTTTTGTTTTTTTGGGGGGGTATTTTATTTTTAGAGAGATGGCTTGATGAAAAAAAAAAGCTTAATTTATTGATTAACTTCATGTACCATATAATAAATTGCCACACATACACCACCACACACACACCAACACACACACACACCACACCACACCACACACACACACAACAACAACACACACACACACACACACACACACACACACACACACACACACACACACCAACACCACACCACACACCACCACACACAAATCTAACACACACACAAGCACACACACACACAGACACAGACAGACACAACACAGACAGACACAGACACACAACACAACACACACACACACACACACATACACACATACACACACACACACACACTCACGAGTTATTCAATATAGATTAGCAAGTAAAAGCAACAGGTATATATCTCTTTTTTTTCCAATACTTATGGTTTGACTACATAATTATTGTGCAAGTAAAGGAAAATAACTGACAATCAAAGAATTTGAAAAGAAACATGACAAAATATGAAAGATGAGTTCTCCCCCTTTACTGCAAATTTTGAGTGAAATATCACAGAAAAAACACCGGGTATCCTGTTGAGTATAAAAAAAATCCGCTATGTAAATTTAGCAACAAAATAAGGCAAAGCATGATCTTTATAACAGTATAAAAAGAAGTGTTTAAATGTCTTTTGAAAGACTGAAAAAGATTTGATTTCAAAATGCATAAACTAAAAAGCCATTTCCTAGCTGATCTACAATGGAAGCATTTATAAGATGGCCAAAACCAGAGACAGTCGAGGTCCGAAGTCAGTCAGCTCAATGAAGGTTACCGAAACAACATGTGCAAAGATAGAGTGTTGTTTATCTGATCAGCGAATAATGTGTACATGGACAGGTGGC
This sequence comes from Stramonita haemastoma, assembly GCA_030674155.1. Taxonomy (NCBI): domain Eukaryota; kingdom Metazoa; phylum Mollusca; class Gastropoda; order Neogastropoda; family Muricidae; genus Stramonita; species Stramonita haemastoma. Next base: position 5,143 of record JASPKP010002661.1, on the reverse strand, counting down.
ACATGTTCGTTGTGAGGGTTGGTAATACGTTACGCTACTGATCATCATTGACCTTTTTGTTTTGGTTTTTTTTTTGCTTTTGTTTAGGCCTAGGGTACACGTCACATATTCGGACACTTTCTACAGTGCTCTTAGTCTACGGCCTACTCTGGCCAACACACACAGCCAGTCAGCCTACTGTTGAGAGACCCAATCACTGAGCGTTTTGATTGTTCCCTGGGTGCAGCCTCATGAATATTCATTAAGAATGACCTAAACCTATGCTAGGTGTCCTTGTGACAATTTAAACCCCCTTCCAGGTAACTTGGTCCCCCCCATAAAAATGAGTGGATTTGATATATCTAGGTGGTTTTGGTGGTTTGTTTGTGTTTAATGGCCTAAAAGAGGCAAAAGAATGTGGTAAAAGAGACAAAAAGGGTGATACAAAATGATAGGAAGTGAGAACAGATAAAAATAGAGAGCATGTTGCATAGCTGTATAGCTGTGCATGTATTCACCTATATGATAGTACCTGCAACACTCAAACACACATGATCATTTATCAATAGTGTTAATATTGCTTAATATTCCTTAATCAACACATAAATAAATCAACAGCTTGATTATTTGTGTTTTATAGATGACTAAAAGTGCTTGTCGGACTATGCCTAGGTGCATTTTTTGGTAACAGGGCAATAAAAACGGGTCAATTTTTTTATAAATCTTTTGTCATGAAGCAAAAACATGGCAATATTTACACAAATGAATGATTTTTACAACAGTCTTTTACATAACCAGCTTCTACTCAACAATAAAGAATCTTTGATCAAAATTCTAAAGCAGAGGTAGTTTTTGCCAGAAGGTTTTTTTTCAGTTCAAGATGGGTACCAGCGAGACGCTTTCACCGTGATGGTGATTTCATCACACTTTATGGATGCACATGTATGGGAACTACTCCCAAAGCCACATTGTTTTCATTGTTAACAATTCTTCTTTCGATCAAGCAGGCTGGTGAATTCATTTTTTTAAAACAAAGGTAGGGTTGAAGTTTTAATGTTGGTAACCATCTAGGGGGACGAAATTGCCTGGCGGACGAAATTGTCAGTAAAACAAGTTACATATTGTTCAAAAGCAGTCAAACCGTATTTTGAATCTTTCTTGTTTTTTTGCTTGCTTGTTTTCTTTTTTTTCTCTTTTTGTTTTTGTTTGTTTGTTTGTTTGTTTGTTTTTTGTGGTTGATTCAATTTGGGGATTTTTTTCTATACAGATGGCTTGATGAAAAAAAGCAAATCTGTTGCGTACTCAATGTACCATTTGGAAAATGAATTTTGACTTTGACGTTTGACTTGTCTTCGATATTCACACAGACACATACAACAGAAACAGACACAGACACACATACACTTAGTTCATTTTTGTTCGGTTGTTTGCTGAATAATGTTTGGTTCTTTCCTGTATTTTGTTTTGTTTTGTTTTTTTGTTCATTTGGTTTTGTTGTTGTTGTTTTTCTTTGTTTTTTTTGGGGGGTATTTTATTTTTAGAGAGATGGCTTGATGAAAAAAAAGCTAATTTATTGCTTACTCAGTGTACCATATGGAATAAATTTTGACTTTCACACATTCACGCACACACACACACACACACCGACACACACACCGACACACACACGACACACACACACACACACACACACACACACACACACACACACACACACACACACATACACACACACACACACACACACACACACACAGGAGGTGAGTTGTTTTCATCACCGTAGCAAGACGTGTTTTGGGGAGCTCTGCAGATTAATTGCATTAATTGCTCAATATCTGTGGAATTAATTAAATAAGGATTTTAAATTTTGGTGAAGGAGACAGTATACACCATGCCGATCAGTTCGGTATGTTTTCGAGCCATTTGTGGCAACTTTTACTGGACTTTTCTCCGCTTCATGGCAAGACGTGCACGGATGAAAATTGCCATGCGCTACAGAGTCGTGTGTGTCAGCCGAAAAGTAGCTGTTGTGTTGGTGTTTCTTGTCGCGTTTCTACTGCAATGCGGCGAGTAGAATCGAACCCCAGCCCTACTGACAGACGATCGTCGAAGCAATCCACTCTGACATCGCAAAGCCAGCCATTCTCTCCAGCCGCAGGAACTGGGTCAAACATTTCCGAGACTTCTATTGCCGAAGTGATAAAAATGCTTACGGCAATGGACAAGAAGATTGAAAATCTGCAGTCCACGATGGATGAACAGAACAAGAAATTCAAAACGGAAATGGCGGGCGTTCTAAAAGAAAACAGGGACGTGAAAGATAGAATCGACAAGTTGGAGAGCAAAGTGGACGACATGGAAGGAAGAAGCCGACGCAACAATCTCATCTTTCATGGAATTCCCCCCGCCCCCCAGGGACAGAGAGAACTGTGGTCAGACTGTGAGAAGGCAGTGAAGTCAGTGCTGAAGGACGAGATGGGGATGACAGAAGACGTGGAGATTGAACGTGCACATCGACTTCAGGGAGGTGGGCAGTCCCCGCGTCCCATCATCGCCTGTTTCCGCAGCTTCAAGGACAAGGAACGCATCCTGGCCAACCGCAAGATCCTGAGGGAAAAGAAGTCCTCTATCTTCGTCAACGAGGACTTTACTCCTCGCGTGAGGGACCGGCGCCGACAGCTGCTATCTGTTCCTGAAGAAAGCCAAGGCAGAAGAGAAACTGGCTTTCCTGCGTTTCGACACCCTTGTCATCGAGGGAAAAGTCCACGTCTACGACGCGGCCACCCAGGAACTGGTGCCCCGGCAGGGTGGGAGCTGAGGGTCAGGCCGACCCCGTCTTCAGGCAACCTGCAGGAATGATGCTCCCTACACACCTTCACTCAGCAACACTAAGGGGACAGAGGACAGTGTGACAGACAAGATGACAGATGACAACAAAACACATGTTGCCAACCACACATTACAGGAACAGAATGTAGTTTCGACAGAAAACAACATAGTTATTGATGACAACGAAATGACTGATGAAACGACAGCAAACAGAACAATACCAGACTTGAATTATGCTGACCAACAAACTGAACATGACAATATGACAAATGATGAGTCCAATCACACACACACAAACAACCAGAATTCTCAATGTGAAACTTCCGTGTTAGAAATAATGTCTTGGAACATTCAAGGACTTGTCAACAAGCTGAAAAGTACGTCATGGAAATCTTTCTGTGTAAAATTCAAAATATTTGCATACTCGGAGATTTGGTCCTGCAAACAAAGTGACATTGAACAAGCCTTTCCGGATTACACAGTGTATTCTTCTCATCGTACACAGAGGCTGAAAGGTGGGGTAGTTGTGTGTGTTCACAAAAGCATAGCATCATCTGTGTCTCGTTTGTTAACTTCAGCTGAGGACGCTGTTTTCTTGAAATTAGGTAAGTCTGTTTTCAATTTTTCTTGTGATATTCTTGCCGGATGTTGCCCCTGAATGATCCGTTGTTTATGGTGAAGATAATGTAGATGGTATTGATACACTGGAAAACTCTATGACTGAAATCATGCAAATGTACCCTGATTTACCCTGGATTTTAAGTGGTGACTTTAATGCGAGAACATCGGATTTTCCTGATGTTGATATCACTGATAAAGATGTGCAAATCCTTTTGTTTCAAGATTTAGATGATTTGACTTCAGAGGGACCTCAAATGTCAGAAAATCAAAAGATAACGTTATAAATAACTTTGGAAGAAATCTCTTGGAGTTCTGCAAAGAATTTGGTTTATTTATTGTAAATGGTAGAACTAAAAGTGACAGTGAAGGTGAGATTACCTGTACAGCTAACAGAGGGAAAAGTGTAGTAGACTATTTTATCTGTTCAATGCCACTCTATCAATGTATAACAGACTATGTATGTTGCTGACAGAACAGAATCTGACCATTTTCCCATCATTCTTTCTTTCCCCTCTCACCTCGCTCAGGCTGCATGTGAAACAGTGGATGATATAAATTTAGATGAAAATACATCATTTTTGTGGAAAGAAAATTATGCTGAGTCATTCAGCGATTACTGTAATGAAAATGCCAACTACGAATTCGAAAAATTTATGTCGGCATTAGAAACTAGCACTGAGGAAGCATGTCACTGTTTTATTTCCTTCCTTCACAGTGCAGCAGACAAAATGAAGTTAAGGCAGAGTAAGCAGCAAACACGTGCACAGCCACCCTGGTGGGATGCAGAATGTGAGCATACAAAACAAGAGAAATACAGGCACTTGAAAATGTTTCGACACTCAAACACACAGGATGATTTAAACAATTACATTGACAGCAAGAAAGAACTTAAAAACATAAGTAAAAAGAAACAGTCAGAGTATAACAAACAATTGCTAAAAGAATTAAATGAATCTTGCAAGGACAAAAACTCTAGATCTTTCTGGCAAAAACTGAGGAGATTTACCTCTAACAAACAAAGTAGGGCAGAAGACATCACCCCCAGGGCATGGTATGACTATTTCAATACTCTGTTTAATGTGAAACAGTCAGCAGATGACTTAGAATTTTCTGAAGATGTACAGACATGTCTAAACTCACACAGTTATGATGACTGTGAAGAATGTGGTAAAGCACAACTAGATGATGACATATCAGAAGCAGAAATCTGGAGGGCATTGCGAAAACTGAAAAGTGGTAAAGCCTCAGGTCCTGATGGCTTGTCCTCTGATTTCTTTTTGCATGCCCCCGATGTTCTCATAAAGTTTCTACTCCCTTTATTCAATAAAGTCTTCTTATCTGGACAATACCCTGAGAGTTGGACACAAGGACTGATTTTCCCTCTGCATAAGAAAGGCAATGCCCAAAATGTTGATAATTACAGAGGAATATCCCTCTTAAACATTGTCAGTAAACTGTACAGTATGGTTATAAACGAAAGACTGTGCCAGTTTTGTGAGGATCATGATGTCATCCCAGAGGCACAAGCTGGCTTCCGAAAGGGCTACAGCACAATCGATAATATATATACTCTCCAGAGTCTTGTTCAGAAATATCTCACAAAACAAGGAGGTCGATTCTATACTCTTTTTGTCGACTTCTCCAAAGCATTTGATTGTGTAGATAGAGGAAAGTTGCTGTATTTGTTATTGCATAAAGGTATTCATGGAAAAAT
>JASPKP010002660.1:5000-22311 GCA_030674155.1 Stramonita haemastoma | reverse complement strand
GATGATGAAGCATGGTAAGGAACACTTTTTTTATGTCCTGGATTATTTTATTTTATTTTTTTGATGCCTCATCATCCGTGACGTCCCCTTCCTGCTGTTCATTTCAATTTACCCTCCACAGCCATATCCAGATTCTTTGTCTCATCCTCAAGGTTGGAAGTCTATAGGAAGCCCATGAGACTTACTGCCAAAAGGTCGTCACAAAAAGAGGACAAAGGGGGTTGAAAATGAAAGTAACTGGAAAACTTAAGCTTAGTTCAGTTTTGAAAAGGAACACTTATGTGTAATCAGTCTGTGAGAGGAAAAGATAGTTTGACTTTTAGTTTTTGAGAAATTAGCATTCGAAATCTGATTTGATGGGTTTGTCGCAGCTCTGTGATTACACCAAACTACCTAAATAAGTCTGTTTATTAGATGTTTGTATTAAAAAAAAAGAAAAAAAGATTTGAATCTAGATTATATGAATATCAATGTGTAAGACCAGAAAAAAAAATTCCTTAAAATAATTGATGGGGGTAATCAGTGATGTGCAACATCCAGCAGTTTTTTTTCAGTTTTCTGCTATCATGGGCTATTATCTACCGTTTTGTGTTCCATGTAACACATCATATATGCAATAAGACCAAAGCACAGGATCAATTTCTGTGATTCTTTTATTTCAAAGAGAAAATGCAAAAACCAACAAATATGTTGCAACTTAGTATTACGCCTAAGCACTAAAATGATTTAAAATTGTAAACTTGTTTGAAACCTAAAATAATCTTCAAATATCAATTTTCTTCCTTTTTTCCACATTAAACACATTTCACTTAAAAATTGCGTCTGACATGTCTTTAAATATGGGGGAAAGCAATTTATCACTCAAGTGGGGAAAAAAAAATTGGTCCTGCACAGAATAACACTACTTTTGAACAAAATTATATCATATAAAATGTATACCATGTAATTTTTGTAATACTAGCAAAAACTGCAAAATCTGATTGTTCCTCACATTTACAATATTTATGTTGTGTAATCAAAGAAGAAACTTCTTGTTTAAATAAAAACAAATCAGATTTCAGGCCCAGTTTACTTTTTTAACTCTTTCTTTAAGGTCACAAAAACATGTTTTTATTTTTCTTTAAAAATTCTTTTTAGTATTTTATTTTGCAGGTTATAACAAAATTAAACATTATTTTGCAAATACCTATCAAATCTACTATCTAGGATCAGTGATCACATCTTGGGCTTACCCAAATGTTTTTGTGTAACCTGAGAAAAAACACCATCCCATTCATCCTCACATGACAAGATTATGTTGTCACTAGTCTCACTGATGTTGAGAACCATATACTTTAATTCTACACAATTATAAACCCCCCAAATTATGAGGATATCACAAAAATAAGCATCTCTCCCCATGTTGTCTGCTTGGTGATCGCACATCATGTTTTCCCATTGTTTACCACACACCATTTCGAAGTTGTAGCAGTCAACAATGACGCTTTCTGCTGCTTTAAATCACATTGCAGCTATCTCATGACCAACTGGAAGTATTGTAAACATTTCAAAATTATAGCTTTTAATTTAGCAACTTTTAGAAAAATTGTTAATCTTCACAGATTACACCAAAAATTGGATGATTGACAAAACTGCCTTGGAAATTTTCAGTGTTCTGAGCTAATAGATGCAGGAAGCTGCCTACTAAGCCCCCTACTTACAGTATTAGGTCAGTGACTGAGCCAGACTTGAGTTGCCCACCTGAGGTGGCAACCACCACAATGTCCCAACTACTGTCCCTGGCAAACCTCCAATCCCAAATGCTGCGACGCACTCACCACAGGCACAGAAGTGTATGTGGAAAGCGAATCCAAGGTCACCATGAGACCAGAGCAACTGTGACCACTGAATCGGAGGCAATTTTAAAAATTATTATTGCATGATGATCAGTGCTAATAAGGATGTAATGCTGCTGCTGTGGAAGTGTATTACATGCTTTGAGACTACTTAACAGGGTTGCACTCGATGCTTACTATCATGAAATATCCTGGTGTCAACTGGGCCCAAAAGATAGACACCAGCAGTGTTGGTTAGGTAATCATCAGCAACACTCTAGAACTCACATATAATTTGTAAAATGAATGAAACGAATGGGTGGTCCCAGTCTTTCCAGTGGGCCCACAGCAGACTCACTCTAGGTAGGAGCCAGCTGGAGTCAGAAAAATCTCATGAATTTATGGGATTTAAACTGTGACCTTCCAGTCCGAAATTCAAGATGCTAGCCACTGAACCATGGCGGCTAGTTTGGATTGTTCTTAGTTTCACTAGCTGGAATTGAAAATATGTTTTTTTCCCCAGGAGTATTCCAATTCAAATTGCTGGATATAATGTTTAGAGAAAGAAGTGAAAATGGAATGATGACTCCATGGTTGTATGTTGTTTGCTTGTTTTTGTGCATTTGATTTAATGATTAGATTTTCTATTATGGATTAGATAAATTTTTGTGGAAATATGCCTTAGGCAATGAAGCGGCTTATTCTCAGTTATTCCCCTGACTGATGATTTTTTTCTGAAAATTACAGAATACATTCACTCAAATTTCTTTGGCATGCTTTTGGCTACTTTTAAAAATTAACATGCTACGTTACAGAATATGACACCATTAGCAGCTTTGTGCTAATAGTTCTGTTTAATTTGAGTAGGCTTTATTTAGTAAAAATCCAGTACAATGAAGGGTAAATGTGTGGAGTTGGGATGCAAGTGTGCCAAGGTCTTTGACCACACTGGAGATTTTATGCATTTTTCTTCAACATTGTCCTTTTAAAATATTTTTAAACCTTGGGACCAATAGCACTTCAAGTTATCATTTATGCTCTAAATCTGTCTTAATTGTAGGCAAGCAAGTTATGCAAACATTTCACCATTAGTGAATCTCTGAGTTCTAGCAATGTTGTAAAATAGAATTTAAAAAAAAATGACTGCCGTCAATATTTCTACTGTATTTTTCTCTTGTGAAATGAATCCTGGTAACCTTTTTTTGTTGTTTTACTGTTTAAGGCTACATTGGTGAATTCGAGGTGGTGGATGACCACAGATCTGGCAAGATCGTCGTTAACCTCACAGGACGTCTGAACAAAGTGAGTGACTTGCTTTTGTTGATAGCTTGCTCCCCCCTCCCTCCCCTGTGTCATTCAAACATATCTCCTAGACCCTAGTTTTGTGGCTTTTAGTTTGAAATCTAGCTCAAGTGACTTGTAAATTTCTGAAATAAGGAATTTCTGCCATTGGAATATAGAAATGAGTTCTGATGTTTGTTTTCCATCTTTTTCCCCCCTTCTTTAACCCTTTGCTGACGTCAGCAAAATTATATGTTCACTTCATGCAGGGCAGGGAAAAGGAGGCTAATGGCCTGCGTGTTGTGTGTGAATTTTTTTTTTTTTTAACTTTTTATTTTATATCGAGGATAGTGGAATAAGCACTCATCATCCATGTGTTGTTTTTTTTTATCCAGTCCCCGTGTGTATGCAGTTTTGTAAATATTGTCATCTGTTCCCACCTGCACACAAAGGCCTACTCTTACCTAAAGTGGATTTAACCCTCTTAGTCCTGATCCGGGATTTGCTGCCCGATTTCCATCACACTGTGACCATCACTAATAGCTACCACATGTTAAACCTCTATCAGGCTAGGAGAAACCCTGCTGAGTGTCTGGAAGTAATTATAGCTGCTGGTATGTACTTTGGAGGAGGAAAAGGCAGCATGTGTGCCTGACCTGATTTCGTGATGGAATGTGAAATCTAGAGGCAGTTTGTGTTCAGAGAGTCCGAATGCAAGAGGGTTAACATGTGCGCAAGATGTTCTGCATGTGTTTGCACACAGGGCCTCAGCTTAGTCTCTTTTGGGAGAGTGGAGTCAGTACTGATATAACTCCAGGGGAAAAATCCCCTCGAACGGGAATCAACTCGGGTCGTCTAATTGCGAGCGTGATGTTCTGACCACCAGGCTATGTGTATGTGTGTGTTTTTATTTCCAAATGGTACATTAAGCAATGGATTTGCTTTTTTTCATCAAGCCGTCAATGAAAATATCCCCCCCCCCAAAAACAAAACAAAACAAACCACCAACAAAACGAACAACAAACAAAAAAACCCCCTGAAATATTTAACTACAACCTTATTACAACCCATGACTGTGTGTGTGTGTGTGTGTGTGTGTGTGTGTGTGTGTGTGTGTGTGTGTGTGTGTGTGTGTGTGTGTAAGTAACAGGAAATAACTATGGATTTTGATGAAATAAAAGCAAGGTGCAGAACTGGAGAAACATATTTCCTATCTGTTGTTGGAAACAGTGTAATGGAATTACATGGTGAGGTAACCTCAAGGCTGGAGGTAAAGTATTTTTCCTGATAAATAAACATGACAGTCTTGAATTTCAGTTTAGGAATATTAATCTAGAAAATAGAAAAAAATTATTAAACATTCTAGCTTGCCATCTTTACCCACTTTTAGTGTAGTCTTATGTCTGTGCAGAGATTACGTAGTGGAATTGTTTCATTCTCAGTAAACACTTGTGTGTATTTTTCTTTTGCAGTGTGCTGTGATCTCTCCAAGGTTCGACGTGTGCGTCCGTGACATGGAGAAGTGGACAAACAACCTTCTGCCATCCCGACAGTTTGGGTAAGGTTCATTTTGTTTGCTGTTTTGTTAACCCTAGTAGCGCTGTGCCCGGATTATTCCGGAATGACGTAGTGCAGCATTTCTGGCGGCTCCCGGAATATTCCGGGATGACGTCGGTGATCGTAATTGAAGGCTTTCTTTCGCTTTTAAAGGTCATCCAATGAACGTGAAGGCCATTGTAGGGCCGCAGAAATGGGTGAAGGTCGTCCGCAGTCGCAAGCAACGAGGATTCTGATTGGTTTAGAGGTGTTTTTTTTTTTTTTTTGGGACGACCGTCGATCGCCTGAAAACAAAATGGCGGCAAACTGTTTGCGCTCGTATCACTCGAAGTATTTTTCGAGTTTTTTGACGATATTGACGGCGATGAGGAGTTTTAGAGGCTGGATTTGGTTGAATTAAACGATAATAGAGATGATAAGGTAAGGATTGTGAAATATTTTTGAAAAACTTCGGAAAAATTGATCGTGATCGGACTGAATCGAGCGGTGCTAAGTTTTGTCCAAAGCACTTCATAGCTACCGGGCGATTTCGATGTCATACATTGTTTTACTTTATTTTAACGCAACACGGCTTCGAAATAACTGTTTTTAAGTCATTTCTATATGCTGTCGAGTACTTTGCATCACACGAAATCAAGCGATTGTCGTATTTTCGTCATAGAACGCCGCCGGTTCGCACGAAATAAGTGTTCACCGCCATGACGATCGCGATCGCGTCGATCATTTCGCTGGACTTTTCCGGGTATTTGACGACCGATAAAGCCACGGAAGCTCTTTATTTTTTCAAAACTTATGTCAAGAGACAGTATTTATCGAATCATGACATTTTTGCACCGCAACAACATTGCATATCGTGTTAAAATCAATCTGGGTCACCGACATCGCAACAGTGATTGGTAGTGCACGCGCAGTTTTTAAACTTTATTTATTTTTTACATTATCATAAACACTACATGCTGCTATAAAATTTCACTCTTTTAAAAGCTTGTTATCTAAGCTTTCCAGTGATTTACAACTTTACACACTTAGTTTACTTTTACATATCAATATCAAGAGTTGTTTGACCCCACCCTACTGCAAATCAACAATGGCTGCTGTTAATTCAGCCAGCAGCACCTAGTACCGCTGCCGTTATTTCAGCGCTACTAGGGTTAATGTGTTGGTGTACAAAGACAGGTCACTTTTACTCAGAAATCCAACCCAAACCAACCAATAAGTATTTTTTTAAAAACCAAGAGGGATAGTGGAGACAAGTGGTCTGTCTTTTCTGACTTAATTGATCTGTCATTTCATTTCAGGGTGATGAGCCCTTATAAATATTTTACATTCCAACTTCTTTTTTGGACAAATAACCATGATCTGTTTTGGTTACTTTGTATTTAGTATGGTATTTAAAAAAAAAATGTTTTGGTCATTCCTAAAATATAAATTGCATGCAATAATATGTTCTGAGCAAGACTTGAGTTTGAAAGTAAGTTGCTGACAAAATTTACTTGAAAAATTTAGGTGACTGTATGTTCTAGAAAAGTATAGGAATTTTGATGATAAACCATGAGATATCGACTATGAGGAATTGAATTTTAACAGTGCTTCTCTGTAGAACCTTAGACTTCTAAATCCTGTTCTGAGATCCCTGATCTATGAATATGAACATTTTCTGTGAAAAATTCAGGTTATTCAGTTAGTCATGATCATAGTCATACTTGGGCTTGTGATTTAAAAAGTCGGTTTGTAAGTAGCTCAGTGCTAGTGTTCATGTTGAAACCAAGATTCATGCCAGGGAGAGGAACCAACTGGAGAAATGCTAAGCTTGATTGAATGTTTGGGACCCTATTTCAAGTCATTGAATTCTTGTGGAGAGAAAATACTTCATGCTAGTAATTTCCAATTTTCCACATTTCTATAGAAAACCTAGAAAATTTAGGCATGAAAGCAGTAGAACTTGAAAATCATAGATCTGTCTGCTGCCACTGTTTTTTCCACAGCTCGTGTGGGAAATGTCAGAACTGTAAAGTTATAAAAGGAAAATAAATATTTTGTTTGGATTTATTTTTGTGTTTCTTGGTAGCAGAGGATTCTTGTGTATCTGAAAAGATAGCATCAAGAACAAGATGTGTGTATTGGAGAGTGGGTACACTAGGTTAATTAAAAAATCCTTTAACCCTTTGCTTGGCACAACGCCCCAAAGCGCCCGACCCTGTCCTTGGGCAAAACGCCCCAAAGCGCCCGGCGACATCACCGTCACTTCAGAGCGATCATACATTCGAAATTCCCGCCAATCTCGCTTCAAATCTCGTGAATATAGAAGCCACGAGACTGCCCGCGAGACTTCCGCATGTTTATTACAAATGGCGGCGATTGGAGTGAGTTTGTTGCAAGTTTTGGAGGAAAAAAATCGCAAATTTTTCCAAGATAGATGCTATCTTCGAACCTGACATTTACGATCGTTTTTACAGCTTCCATGCCGAAAATATGACGCTGTGAGATGTGTATCTAGGCTCAAATATCGATGTAATCGATCCTAGTAGTGTGTGGACTTCTGAGTTTGTTGACTGAAGTGAGAGAGACGACTTTGACTACGGCGAAGTTCGAGACGAAAATCGATCGTCAAATCTAACACGGCCGATACGCGTTTTGAACTCTACTCTTAGATTTGGGGAAATTATCGTGGATTTCAAGTTTGGCAATGGTTCAGAACTTGATATATTTTGTTATTTGGTTGCTATTCGGGATTTTGATACAGTAGCGGCTCAAACTTAAACGTTAAGCTGATCGCGATGATCGGTAAACAAAAATGGCGATCGTCGGAATGTTCGATGTGTTCGTGCACCATTTATCAAAAAAACTAAAAAACCAACAGTAGGTTGAAAATATCTTTTCTATAATTGTTTCTTAATGTTTTAGTTTTTATTTAATCAAAATCCATGCACGCATTCTAAAGTTATTGCAACGCTAACTGTAACACACACAAACCAATCAATGACTTTGTGTGTTTATGCATTATAATTCTAAAAGAAAATAAAAATAATGACAAAAATTGGGTATTAGCAATTTCTTTATTCATTTCTGCATCTTGCTGTTTTTATTTCATCAAAATCCACCTGACCTTTGTAGAGTTATTGCATGTTAACTACATACACCCACTCACAAGCCATCCACCTCCATTTTCTCTGCCCGGCAGGAAGGTGACAAATGATTTTGCTGTGCCCAGCAAAGGGTTAAAAATTAAAAAAAAAAAAAAAAAAAAAAAAAAATTTTGAAGGCTATAAAAGACACTTTCTGCTGGAAGGATATAGTGTTCAGTTCTAAAGATGAGTGAGAAATAGCCACAGTACGTTAATTGTTTAGCTTGCTATGGTCTGTAGTAATTAATGGCATATTTGTCAGATGATGCCAAATTTTTCAAAGGAGGGTGTGTGTGTATTGATTTAAATTCAACTTTGACAACGTGATGATTTTGAGTTCCTTAACCCTTTGCTGGGCACAGCAAAATCATTTGTCACCTTCCTGCTGGGCAGAGAAAATGGAGGTGGATGGCTTGTGAGTGGGTGTATGTATTTAACATGCAATAACTCTACAATGGTCAGGTGGATTTTGATGAAATAAAAACAGCAAGATGCAGAAATGAATAAAGAAATTGCTAATACCCAATTTTTGTCATTATTTTTATTTTCTTTTAGAATTATAATGCATAAACACACAAAGTCATTGATTGGTTTGCGTGTGTTTACAGTTAGCGTTGCAATAACTTTAGAATGCGTGCATGGATTTTGATTAAATAAAAACTAAAACATTAAGAAACAATTATAGAAAAGATATTTTCAACCTACTGTTGGTTTTATAGTTTTTTTGATAAATGGTGCACGAACACATCAAACATTCCGACGACCGCCATTTTTGTTTACCGATGATCGCGATCAGCTTAACGTTTAAATTTGAGCCGCTGCCGTATAAAATCCCGAATAGCAACCAAATAACAAAATATATTAAGTTCCGAACCATTGCCGAACTTGAAATCCGCGATAATTTCCCCAAATCTAAGAGTAGAATTCAAAACGCGTATCGGCCGTGTTAGATTTGACGATCGATTTTCGTCTCGAACTTCGCCGTAGTCAAAGTCGTCTCTCTCACTTCAGTCAACAAACTCAGAAGTGCACACACTACTAGGATCGATTACATCGATATTTGAGCCTAGATACACATCTCACAGCGTCATATTTTCGGCATGGAAGCTGTAAAAACGATCGTACATGTCGGGTTCGAAGATAGCATCCATCTTGGAAAAATTTGCGATTTTTTTCCTCCAAAACTTGCAACAAACTCACTCCAATCGCCGCCATTTGTAATAAACATGCGGAAGTCTCGCGGGCAGTCTCGTGGCTTCTATATTCACGAGATTTGAAGCGAGATTGGCGGGAATTTCGAATGTATGATCGCTCTAAAGTGACGGTCATGTCGCCGGGCGCTTTGGGGCGTTTTGCCCAAGGACAGGGTCGGGCGCTTTGGGGCGTTGTGCCCAGCAAAGGGTTAAGTGAAGAGAGGCCTCATCCAGCAACAGTTGTCCTTACTGTTTGCGTTTCTGACATCCCTTCCAACCTTACTCCCAACTCCTCCTCGTCTTTTTCCTGAAAACAGATAAGCAAAGAGAAGGGTTAAATCATCAGAATTATTTGGTTCATTTATATATTTGCACATCTTAACAAAAAATAAGGTGTAAGAAGAGCTGTATTTATACTGTTGTGTGATTTGTTTCAGGTACATTGTACTCACTACCAGCGGTGGGATCATGGACCACGAAGAAGCCAGGCGCAAACATCTGGGAGGGAAAATCCTTGGATACTTCTTCTGAGTGAAAAGACTGAAATAAAGCTGTTCATGTAAAAGGATGACATGTGTTTTTTTTTATATTTTAAAGTGTGTTTTCCCTCTTTATTTCTCTCTTTTAAATACTTTTTTTTCCTTTTGAGCAAAAAAGGCAATATATAGTCTTCTCTTATAAACTTGCCCCTAAAATATGAAGCAGTATTTTTTAGAACAAAATAAAGCGGTACAAGAGGGGAAAGCTGCATACAACTTACAAATTCAAGGTTCACTTTCTATGTTACAAATGTTCTCCAATAGCTTGCATCTTGTAGGCTCAGCAAAAAGACCTTCAGGAAACTATGAGATGGGCTTGTGTAATTCAGTAATACATTGTTGATAATACCCCAATAACACAAGTTAATGTGGGAATGAATAATTGTATTGTTGACACATGGAATCACGGTCGTATTTCACATCTCGACAAAAATATGACGTGCTAGTTTGGCCATATCTTAAAAAAAAAAATAAATAAAAGATCACTCTCAGATTGACAAAACCAAACATATGTGATGGTCCACCACATGATAGTCGCATTGCACTGGAGGTCAGTGTTTAGTTTTTAACATTTTATTAACATTAAAACGGCTATTTAATTGAAAAAAAAAACCCAAACAAAAAAAAGAAACAAAAAACGGGACAATTAATGAAAAGTTATTATAAATTAAAATGATAGACTACAGGAATTGTTACAAGGAAATTGACAAGTTTTGCATCATAATTATTGGTAAGAATAAGGGTATGGGTGTTTTGAAACACATTTTAAAGCAAAAGGACACAAAATTACGACTTGATACTACAGTACAAAGTACAAAAATGGCTACAGTTTTATAAGAAAATCTCGGAATAACCTGCCCCCCACCTGCTGGGTGGGAAAGTGGGTTAGGTGCAATGCGACTCATTTTGTGGTGGAGCATCACAAATATTAAAGTAAAGTTGGTTTGAAGTACTTTTAGGGTTTACTCAGATATTTGCCCATAGATCTCCCAATTTCTTGTGCTTTATCAGTAAGTCAGTCGGTGAATGCTGGAAAACGAAAAACGTGTGACAAACACCCAGGCTTACCTCAGCAATGTGCATCTGTCAGCTAATCTACAAGAATCACATTGATTTTACACTCGGTGTTTCCTAAGGCTTGGGAATCACTTTGAAGTAAAATTTGCCAATACTGCCTCTTTCAGCATACTTCTTTGTCACCATTTTTGTCATGAAAAATTGTCAACTTTAGGCGATGTAAAAAAAGTAAAAAACACAATTCACAATTTTTTCCCCCCATAATTCACAGTGCTTCATTCCCATAAACATGTGTCAGCTACTCGCAATAAGGGAAGAAACTCTTGAAGTGAGACTAATTTAGTTAGCAACACAAGTAATTTCCCTTGGATTGGGCCTGATCAATTTTTTTCTCTAAGGTCATACAAAAAGGTATGACAAAGCATTTTGAGGTGCTGTAAGACGAGTGTACAAATAGCCATGACAACACACCATTGATTTGGTCCTATAACCCAAATTTGGGTGAATAGAACTTCTGTCCTGGCTGGCCGCATTAGCTGGAGACTATTTCTTCTTGCTGAGGCCTGAGCTGGGTTTCCAGACATTTTCTTTCCTGGGTTTCAGACTTTCTAGAGAGAGAAACTTCAAAAGGGGTTCTTGCGTTACTGCATCTTTACACAAAACTGTAGAAAAACATACCATGCCATACACCATTGTTTAAGGAAATGTTCTGGCAGTAACAGTAGCATGGTTTATAATATTGGGTTTGTATGCTTGTAGTTCTGTTTATGGAGACAAGACAGTGGACACAATTACGTCACCAATAACACATTAAACAGCATGCAGACAGATAGCCTATTGTAACTGATAAATTGTGCTTGTACTCGTAGATTTGACTTCTTAAATGTTATTGTCTTCTACTGAATGAAATACTTGACTGCACATCATGTCTCTGTGTCCTTGCTGTTGCCATGGAAATCCCATTAAAGCACAACTGTGACAAAGAGTATTCTAAAATGTAAAGTCTGTTTCTAAACAATGGCACTGTCTGAGAAAGTTAGGTCAATGGCAAAAGCCAAGACTGAAGTAAACACATTACTATTATACCTGTGGAGTGTAAGGTAATTTTCACCCACTTGTCAACAGATATGTCGCACAAAGGTTCTACATCTGTAAAAAACCCTTTAAAAAAAAAGTGATAATGTCTCCTCGACTAAATGCTGGCAAGTTTGTACTCTCTTCTTATGTGCAAAAAAGTAAAGGTTATAACTGGTAATATTTTGATTGAGTCACCAGAAAACTAACCACCGTTTCTTTCTGCTAGTGTTATGAGTACCGAGAGAAGTAATATGTAGAAGGATTAGATTGTGCAGTTTTCCCATGGGGGGTGGGAGAGGAAGGTTTAGTAGTTTTTTTTTTTTTTCCCTAGTTAAATCATAATGGAGAAAGCTCTGTTTACTGTCTGGAAGAAAAAGATAATGAAAAGCACATGTGAAGCCAGCAATAGCAGGTCCAGTATACACTAACAGGAAATGATTCAGATTTATAGACAGCATGCACTCTTTCCACAAGTTTGCTTTTGAATGGGGAAAGTGCATGCCATAGCTTTCAAAATCATAAACAGGGATCTTAGCAAGGCCGTTTTGTGCATGTATACAGACCAATTGTGGGTTTTGTGGTAAAAGCACCAAAATTTGCACAAATGATGTTAAGGACATACTAAAAAAAATTAGATATAGTGCCAAGCTGGATTTTTACCTTTAGGCCTATAAACTGCAAAAATCCAAGATGGCCACCATCCGCTATGAAATATCTGTAAATTGTTATATCTTTGTAGACAGTTGAGACAACAACATGGATGAGGAGTTTTTTGGTATGTTTTTAAACATGAGAAATCTAATGCAGATGTTATTCATTTGATATAATGCATATAAAGCCACATATTGGCCAGATTTATGTCTGTTTTTAAGATGGACAAGATCCAATTTGTGAATATTCATGAGCAGTCACTATATCTAGAATGTAGATGTGGACTATCATAAAATTTCCTAGTCACTGTCATTGTGGTCACAGTTCTCATTGCAATGACAAAATGATGTACATTTATGGCATCTTTGCATAGTCCCCTACACCCTTTCTTGCACTCACATCGCAGCAATGCAGAACATGACGCCACCGCTTGTGGCAGCATGAGCAGTCACTATGTCCAGAATGTAGAATGCAGATGTGGGTTCTCCTCATCCCTAGTCACAATCATCGTGGTCACAGTTCCCACTGCACTGATAGAGTGATGTACATTTAACAGCAGCCCTGACACACATGCATAGCCCCCTACACCCTTTCTTGCACCCACATGGCAGCAATGCAGAACATGATGCCACCGCTTCTGACAACATTGTCCAGAATGGCTGCCAGCCTTGTGTTGTTCTCTTTCGCCAGCCATACATCTCTGGAGATGGAGGAACTGGAGAACAGACCAGTGCCTGTCCCCACACATGTCCACCTTGGTATATTGCCCATTTTGTGTGCTGTAGCAGGGCTGCTCCTGTTGGTGGTATGTTGTCAATTGATCTACCTTTGGTAGTGAGTAGTGTCTGTGGTAGTTTCTGTGCAAGTGCGGTCATACAGAAGTACAACATAGTTCTCCAACAAAGACATACAGTCATCACTGAATGCCAATGGATCCACGAACAAGGCAGAAAATACAGATGTGACCTCATCAAAAACTTCCATGTGTTGAATGCAGTCTTTTCCCCCTGCCAGCAAACGATGATACAGTGTCACAACCAGTAAAGGAATGGAACATGGGAAGTGCACATGCTTTTTCACTTCCAAGTTCTTTGGCGATGTCACGTGCAGGAGTATACCTGAGGTGTTTGCCAGTGCTGAAGGCAACCCAAATTTTTGAGTCTTCAAGGCATGCAACAGTCGAAACTGCCAGAAAGAGAACATCTGTGTCCACTGTATGCAGCATAATTCTTCAATACCCTTTGTTTGCTGAACCGACAGCGTGAAGAAGCATTCTGGTGTCTGCCTCTTCATGTGTGCATTGTGTAAGAGATGAAATGTGGTAAATGTGAGAACACAGCACATTCTGACCACACGTTGCTGGTATGCTCTCTTCACAGCTGTATCCATCGTAAGCTTTGTGCAAAGCATTGATAATGCACTAGCTGTAACTTGGTGTGCATGTCTTGTCTGTGTGTCATGGGCTGCTGTCAGGAATGAATCAGCTGTTCCAGGTGTAGCAATATTTGCTTGGGCCAAAGCATGCGTCCATCCACTGCCATGGAGCAAATCTCCAAGAGTGGCAAAGGATGCCATTTTCATATGTAAGCCACCTAGTAGAATGACAAATTTCTCTTCCCAATACTCATTTGGCCAGCACCATTGAATCTGTTTAGCAATTGCAAACAATGGTTGATCTACTGTCAACACAGGCACCTGTCCAGGATTCAGAAGGTGAACAGCTTGTTGTATGACATCCATCGCATGGCGAATCATTGCCACAGACTTTGAGTCATTTGGGAACAGTGGCAGAAGAGATCCGATAGTGACCTCAAAGTCACGTGATTGCTGCTTATTAGAATGGAATGCCTCCCAACAGATTGGATCATCAACACTCTGGACCCCTTCACTTAGTGTATTGTTTTGCCACTTTTTCTCATCATCCATGGCAGTGTTAACAAGTTAACAATCACTGATCAGTGTACCCTGAATGGAAGGGATAATCGGATCTTTCTTTGCTGTCACTGGGGTCAGCGTTGCATAGGATTCAGGAAGTGGTGGTATCTGTTTGCTAGGAAGATGTAGTCTGGTTGTATTTCTGACTTGTGATGCATGATTCCATCAGATTCTGTTTCCCTGTTTTGGAAGAGCGAAATGCCTGTGCCATGAAAGGCACCGTGACTAGTTGTTGAGCTCGGGTTGTGGTCTAGATTATCAATAGCAGTTGTGGGGAACAGGTTTTTTCTCAGGTTAATGGGGCAGACATCTCCTTTGGTTTCATACTGCTAGGTTGCTGAAATGGCCATGTCCATGGATATGTCAAGAACTCTGTCATAAGAAATTGATGAGCCCAAGTGGAACAGGGTGTCTACACGTTTTCGCTTATGTGTATGTCCATGCATCATCATACCCAGATATATTGGTAAAGGAGTCTCCTTGCTTTTGCAATGGTGTATACCAGTGGACCCTCTCTGTCTTCTCAGAGCTATTGTACTGCTGTAATTTAGCAATACTCAATGCTGCTTGCCTGGATTCATCACTCTCTTTTCGTAATATTTGGTCCATCCAAGATCATGCTAACCAGTGCAACAAGTGACTTGGGCACAGATTCTTCTTGGCAACCCTGTGGGAATGAAGTACCATAAAATTGTGAACAAACTGTGATCATATCTCATAGGATTATTTAGGCTGCCTTTGCTAAACAAATGGCTTCGTCATCACATTTGTCCAAGCATGCATCTCGCAATGCCTGCCCCACATCATCACTGAAGCTCAGCAACACATCCCGTCCTTGTTTATATGCTTGAAGCCATGGCATGTTTGCAGGTATCTGATGTTTGAGGTTGGTGGAATGAATACGTCCAGTTATCTCGACTCCCAACTCTACCAGTCAGTCCCTGTAAAGATTCACAAGATCTTCCACCTTGAAGACAGGAGTGGTGTCTTTTGCATTCATCTTTGTGTCCCCTATGTGTCCCATGAGCTCCACCAAAGCTAAGTGGAGTGAGCAATAAAGTTACAGGTGGGGATCTGGGGCTGCCCTCGGGGTCAACATACAACATGAATTTTGTAACATAAATTTGGCCAGTATACTGCTTTTTATGCATTTTATCAACTAAACAATGGTTCCATTAAAACTTACACATCTCAAAACATGTAAAATTTATGTTCTTGTGTCAACTATTTACAAAGTTATGACAATTTATAGATATTTCATTTCGGATGGCGGCCATCTTGGATTTTTTTAATTTATGGGCTTCTGGGGAAAAATTCAGCTTGGCACTATATCTGAATTTATTTAGTATGTCCTTAACCTTATTTGTGCAAATTTTGGTGCTTTTACCACAAAACCCACAATTCTTTCACATATCTGCAGGGCTATCTTATCTGTCCACACTGGACAGAACAGGTGCTGTGGCAATCTGCCAACGGCCACTATTTTGGGAGGGAGTGTATAAACTCGGAGGGCCTCTCCTGTTTTCTGTTTATATATCAAAATGAGTAAAGCAGCCAGCTAGCTGAAAAAGTCCCTGAGATTTGTGTACTCTCTGCAAAAGTGGCCAGCTGACCTGAACAATAGTAAATATTTTATCATGTGTATTTCCAGGGGCGACAGAACAGTAGGAAAAAACACATGTATACTTAATACATACAGTTTTTGGACATATTGTTTTTTGTTTAGTTTCTCGGCGAGAAGTCGAGGTTCACCAATGGTGAGAATTTGTGTATGTGACTGTTTTAATCCACCTTGAACCTTAGCCTTAACTACTGGGAAAAAATATAGGCCACCCAGCTATTTATTAAGGCAGATGATCAAATATGCAATTTAGAGGTTCTGTATTTCAGGTCAGCATTCCATGTATTAAGATTAAGAAAACGCGAACATACCCAACAAACATCCCTGAAATGGAAATGTGGCTACCACCATGGTGGGCTGAAGCGATCACATATACAAAATCTCACCATCGATGAACCCTCTGAGCTCTAACAAGATTCAATCAGCACCTGCCAAACTGGAATGTGGTGTCCCTCAGGGATCAGTTCTGGGCCCTCTTCTCTTTATGCTCTGAACTGCTCCACTGTCGCATAATATAGCTCGTCTAGACCATCATGATATCAATTATCACTTATGCTGATGACTCTCAGATTCAAAGCAGTGATACACCTGAAAATCTGCCTTCTCTCTTGACAAATATGACCAACTGCCTTCAAGATATCCAACACTGGATGATACAAAACAAGTTACAACTAAATGCAGATAAAACCGAAGCCATGCAGATGCCTGTAGGCACCAAACTTTCTTCCATTTCAATGGTAACGCGTCAGTTCCGCTATCCACTTGTGTGAATTATCTGGGGGTCTCCATACAAAAATTCACCACCCAGACCTGTCAGTCATGCTACTGTCGACTACGGCGTATTAGTGCAATTCGAAAGTACCTGTCCACTGATGCAACATCCAAACTTGTCACTTCTCTTATTCTTTCGCGTCTGGACTATTGCAATTCTCTTTTGGCTGGTCTGCCAGCATCATCTATCCACTCCCTTCAACGTATACAAAACTCTGCAGCTCGTCTAGTCCTCAGAAAGAAAAACATCTGAGCACATTACCCCTCTCTTGCAATCTCTCCACTGGCTGCCCGTACCACAGAGAGTAAACTACAAGATCAGTACCCTCTGTTACAAATGTCTTCACAAAACTGCACCCTCCTACCTCTGTGAATGTCTTCACTTGTACACACCTTCTCGCTCCCTCCGCTCGGCCACAGATACTTTGTCCTTAAGAATACCTAGATTCTACCAATCTACCGTTGGCCACCGCTCTTTCTGTTTTTGGTCATTTTATCTGGAATGACCTCCCTCTCTCCCTCCGGCAAAAGCCTACTTATGACACTTTTAATTCCAACTTCAAATCAATACACACTTATTTCAAACCTAAGATTTTCTCCTGTTTCCATCTCTTATCTGTCTCTTCCTTCAACATCTACCTGCCAAAGTGTATTTATACCTTTATAAGTGCGCGCGCGCGCGTGCGTGCGTGCGTGCGTGTGTCTTCCTTTTAACGTCTATCCACTAAAA
>JASPKP010002659.1:12500-15000 GCA_030674155.1 Stramonita haemastoma | reverse complement strand
GGCAAAATAGGTCCTGCTATGAAATCATAGCAGGAGACATTTGGTTAATTTTTATGCATATTGTTAATAATATCAAGGAAAACTTTCTAGTTACTTAAATTCATTAGTGTCTTAGTTTGTTTTCTCCTGAGGCTCTTGGTATTTTCCTTGCCTTTTTGTACAGTATTAAATTTATGATGATTCTCACCTGGTGGATCAATTGTGCCAGCGGAATCATGGACTGGGGACACTGAAGAGATTGTTGCAAATCTGAGAAGAGATCAAAGGAAAGGAACGTCTTTATCGCAGGAGAAAGCTTTTGTATTTTGAACATTACATACTGCCTTGAGTTTGCAGGTTACTGAAGCGTGATTGTTTTTGGGGTTGTTTTTTTTTTTTTTGTTCTTTTCTCCAGTTCAGAATTTGGTTTTTTGCTTGTTGTTGGAGTTTGGGTGAATTTTGTTTTTGTTCTTCCCCTATTGACATCTCTGTTTGCTCTCTGCTAATTATATACATATCATTTGTGTGCACTACACTTTGCACATATATGTACAGTTGGATGTTTTGAATATTACTCGTAAGCTTTGACTGTTCGTGCCTGCTTTGTATTTGATCTAAATTATATTGTCTTATAATTGCTAGTTCAAGAATCCTTTACATACCCTAAATACAGGGTCCTTGAGGTTGTGCTGATATTTTCCATCTCTAACAACTATGACTAACAATGTCAGTACTGATAAATGGTTGAGCAAATTTGGATTAAGAATAGGCTACCTGAATATATGTCATCTGTTAAATAAAGTATCTGATATTTCTTCTATTCTGTCTAATTCAAATGACCACTTCCATGTTTTTGGCTTTTCAGAGTCTCGTTTATCTGATAAAATTGCTGACAGTGTAATATCAATTCCTGAATACAACATTATTAGAAAAGATGCTAAAACGAAACTTGAAACAGGTTTGGTAATATATGTACATAGGTCTGTTAACTACACTCAGGTTAATTTTTCTGATAAATATAATATCGAATGTGTCTGGTTAAAGGTTCAATTAAAGGGAAATAAACCTATTCTGTTTGGATTTCTGTACAGAAATCCTAGCGAACGGGTCAACTGGTTTGATCGTTTTTGTCTCATGATGGACGAGGCATCAGATTACGCAACTGAGATAATTCTGCTTGGCAATTTTAACATCGACCTAATTAAGCCACATGACAAATGGAAACTTACATTTGAATTATATAATCTATCCCAAATGGTTGACACTCCAACCAGAAAAACACTCCATTCAGAGACACTAATTGATCATATTTATACCACCAACCCAGCTAATATAGTGGAAATGTCTGTACCAGTTGTTGGTATTAGTGACCATTTTCCAATTTGCCTGACTTGGTCAAAAAAAGGTATTAAAATTCCTAAATGTAGCCACAAATGTATATCTTTTCGAAGCTACCGATCATTTAATCCTGATAATTTTATGTCTGACTTATGTGCAGCAAGCTTCACTGATGTTTATCAGTATACTGATCCAGACAAAGCTCTGTTTACTTGGTATTGTATCTTTTCTTCTATTGTTGACAAGCATGCGCCTATTCAGACTAAACGTGTTAAGCCAAAAGATAAGCCACCATGGCTATCTGATGAAATCAATAAAGCCATAGCTATTCGTGATAAATTACTGAAGTCAACAGGAAAAAATGACCAGTTCAAACAGCAACGTAATAAAGTGACATCTATGAAAAGAGCAGCTAGAAACAAGTATTTTTCAGAACTTATCGCTCATAAAAAAGACCCTAAATTGATATGGAAAGCCATAAATCAGTTATCAGGTAAAACTTCCAAAATATGTCCTTCTTCAGCTATAAATTTATCTGCTGAATGCATGAACAAACACTTCTGCACTGTAGCAGAAAGACTAACCAATACTAATAATTCAGTAAATAATGACTTGCATTCACTAAAAGACTACTGTTGTTCTAAAGGAATACAGACTAAGCTTGACTTTAAGTTTCTTAGTGTTAGTGAGGTGTATAGAGAATTGTGTTTATTGAAACAATCCAGCTCCCGTGGTGTGGATGACTTAGACAGTAAAATTTTAAGTATCTCTGCACCTATAATTACTGAACATATTACATATATCTATAACCTTTGCATTGAAAAGTGTTCGTATCCTCAAGGTTTTAAAGATGCCAAGGTGATTCCAGTCTTCAAATCTGGTGATACTAACGACCCTTCTAACTACAGGCCTATATCTATTCTATCTACTTTGTCCAAACCTCTAGAAAAGCATCTCAAACGCAATCTGCTTTCACATTTTACATTCAATAACTTGTTCCACCCAAATCAGAGTGGATTTAGAGAAAATCATTCATGCCATACAGCTCTCAGTAACCTTTTAGAACAGTGGCACTTAAATATAAATAATGATCTATTGACAGGAGTAGTTTTCGTGGACTTTGCCAAAGCCTTTGACACTATTGATCAGAATCTTTTGTTAAGGAAACTTACAATCTATGGCT
>JASPKP010002659.1:2500-7500 GCA_030674155.1 Stramonita haemastoma | reverse complement strand
CTTTCTCAACACACACCCTCTCTTTCCCAACACACCCTCTCTTTCCCAACACACCCCTCATTCCCAACACACCTCTCCTTCTCAACAACCCCCTCTTTCCAACACCCCACCTTCTCCTCAACACCCCACCTCCTCCTCAACACCCCACCTCCTCCTCAACACCCCTCTCGTTCCCAACACACAAGCACAAGAGTGCTTATCCCATTATCCTCGATATAAAAGAATAAAATAAAGATAAATAAATAAATCAATAAATAAATCAATAAATAAATCAATAAATAAATCAATAAATAAATCAATCAATCAAACACACCACTCTCCTTTCCAACAACCCCTCTCCTTTCCTCCCCCCCCCCCCTTCTCTTTACACCCCCTTCATTCTGACCTTACCTTCACTTCTCATCACTACTAACCTCTTCGGCGCCTGCCCTTACTTGGTTCTTCAGGAGAGGACGACATGGGATTGGTTTGATTCCTTGTAGTGTAGTCAATCCTTGCATTTCGCAAGGACTTAATTGCAATAGTTTTCAAACTTGGTGCAATGGTAGATAAAAATACCATAAACAACATATCAAAAAAGTAGGAAAAAGTAGGCATCGGCAGATACCGAAAATCAATAAACAAACACACTAATAAACGATATTTCACACTCTGAGACTGATCCTTTGCTGTAGCTGGCTTGCTTCTGGCGCCGCGGCATCCCCCTTATTTGGTAAGGCTCCACCCAGTTTTGACCGAGAAAGGCCTATGGCGGCAAGAGAAAGGAACTTGGCGCCAACGCCTTGGGGCTACTTATTCTTATTTCGTCTAGCGTTAATGACTTATCTTTTGAAATTAAACACACACCTAAAGTAACTGCTTAATTGTTTTTACGAGATGCATGACATGTATTGCGCTGATGTGCATATTTGACCAGACAGCATCGAAACAACTGTCCACATGTGTTGGGCCAGTTCCTACATTATACAATAGTGGAGGAATGTAGTATGTATGGTAAACCACTTTTGTCAAAATCGGCTCTCTGTGTGCTTTGTTTTGTTTTATTTCAAAGTGTTTAACTTTCATTCATGACATGGCCAGAGGTCCTGGCATGAAGAGAAATAGTCATTGTTTAGAGTTTCAAGCCATGGGCGTCAATATATATATATATATATATATATATATATATATATATATATATATATATATATATATATATATATATATATATATATATATATATGTGTGTGTGTGTGTGTATGTATATATATATATGTGTGTGTGTGTATAACACAATCGTATAAATAACAGCAATATATATATATATATATATATAATATATATATATATATATATATATATATATATATATATATATATATATATATATAACAGTATCAACAAGTGTATCTGCAGTCCTTTCTGATGGAAAAGCATGTGTATCAGCGTATGTGTGACAGTGTCACATCATCCCTTTCACTTTCTGTCCTCTTTCTTTCTCTGTATGTGTTTCTTGTCTTTATCTGACAGTGTGCATATGATCTGAATTTAGTGGATCCTATTTACGGCAGTAGTGGATATTTAGTTCTGAATGAACGGGATGCAACTTTCTTCAGTTTAACTTTAACCTTAGGGTGATGTGTGACTTTAAAAATGTTTTGTTTATCTTTGTTACCTGCTCTACAAAAGCACTGATCTAAAGCATTGTTTCGTTGCAATTTTGCTGGGCTTTTCACCCCAGAATTTTACCCAATGGCTGATTACGTTTTTGTCCAGATGAAAGGACTGACTTTTTATGTCTATGTGTGTTATGTGGAGAAAGACTGCTGACTGATAGCCAAGATGTAGTGAAACAGACTGATAAAGGTGTTGCAGGTTTCCAAAATGCATGCTTTGAGGGGTGACAGTGAACTCTTTTACAAAATCGTGGTAAAGTGTACACGGAGCATGTTGGCAGATGTATTGCAGCATCTTGCCATCAAAAAAGATCTGAAGAGACAGAGAGAAGAGTAATATTTGTATTATTCAGATGTGAACAACCTAGCTCTTTGATCCAAGAAAGCTAGATTTCATAATTCATCTGAATGTCTCTTTTGCGACCAGCCAATTATTGATTTCCGAAAGAAACGAAACACAATTGTATATTAAAATCGAACATTTAGTTTCCAGCAGCAGATTGAAGAAAGCTATTTCAAGTATGGACCAGAGAAGAAATGGGCGGAAAGTGTGTGTGAAAGAATGCAAACTGTCAGTGACCTTCATGCTGCAGATGCTGTGCATCACAAGCAGTGCAGTGTCCACTTCACAGCTATGAAATCTATCCTTGCTTTTTGCCATTCTTCACGGATCACAGCAACAAACCTCGGCAACTGCAGGCAGACCTCGTGATGAAGCCTACATGCATGTCATGGCTTGTTTCAAAGAGAATAATATGAACAAACCACAATCATGGACTTGTGCACAAAGATGAAAGAGTATCTCTATGGTGACACTCCCTACACAGAGAAATACATGTGGCAGAAAGTAGAAAGTCACTTTGGTGATGAAGTGATTATTACCTGCGTCAGAAGAAAAGAAAATGTCCCTACATTAAGGTCATATGCAGAGAAGATCCTGGAGAAAAGGGCAAAATCCAGAGTGAAAGATGCAGAGAAAGGAGAAAACAGAATAATTCAGACAACTGCAAAACTTCTCTTATCAGACATGAAGAACGTCAACACCTTAACAACAGAGTATACTTCTGCTGCAGAACTTTCAAGTATCACAAACACCTGATTTTTTTTTTACACACAAATGAAATTATTTCCCATAATCATTGAATCTGTTTCTCTGAATTTTGCTGGGAAGGAAAACAGACCCTGACTTGACAATTGCTTCTCTTGGTCAGGCACTGATGCAGGCAGCACAACCAACAGTACTCATCCTTCCCCTTCAGATTGCTTTTGGGATTGCCATGCACCAGCAGACTGGCTCCAAAGACTTTGCTAAACGTGTCCACAAGCTTGGTTTTAGTTCTTCATAATTATATGGTCAGCCTATTTGAAATGTGTGCTGCTGCTGACCAGAGAACAGACTTGGTAGGCATTAAAGCCCAACATCTGGATCCAGTTTGTTGCTGACAATGTAGATCATCACATCAGGACACTGGATAGAACTGGTGCCTTCCATGGTATGGACATTATTGGCGCAGCCAACCCTGGCTCCAAACAGTGTAAGGCTGTACATGGAATCTAACATTTTCACCAGAGACAATGTTCCCATTTCCTACTTTGAAAATTCTGCAGCTCGTTTGTCATTAGCACACGAACTATTACAAGATTTTGGTGTTGTTGACAAAGCCAGGCCACTGGATCTTCTGTGGTAACTACTACTACTACTACTACTATACTACTACTACTACTACTACTACTACTACTACTACTACTACTACTACTACTACTACTACTACTACTACTACTACTCAAGTAGAATTTATATAGCACCTTGCAAAGACAAATCACATCGCTGCACTCAACCCATTCTTACACAGTCATGCAACCAACGAAAATTAGCAGTCTCAAACAATCAAAAATGTACACACACACACACACACACACACACACACACACACACACACACACACACACACACACACACACACACACACACACACACACACACACACACACACACATCCTGGCCTCTCTGCTCCTCATGTTCAGGATCATCAGGGATAATACAAGCTGTGTGCAGTGGAAACTATTCAGATCAGAGTTAGAGCAGCTTGACATTTCTCTCCATTATACACATGGACCCCACAAACAGTCTACTAAAGGCCATCCAATGCATCTGTCCTGAGGACTGCAGTTCAAAGGGATGTACATGCAGAGAAAGACATGGGCTCCTATGTTCTGTGGCATGTGGACAATGCAAAGGCTGGAGCTGTCTCAATGCACTAACCCTTCTGGAAGTGGATGAATTTGATTTACCAGGTGTGCCTGATTTTGATTTATTCTGCTGCTTCATTTCATCCCAGCAAGACTGCGCTAGAAGAACTGAGCTTTCCATAACTATCAGATGTGTACTGATTCTTCGTTGGGAACTATGTTCTGATTATGCGGACTGAAATGACTTGCCACAGTGATTATTTGAACTAACTCTGATACTGTTTGCCTGTACCCGCACTGTTTTATTTTATACTCATTGTGAAGTTCTGACCTTCAAGGAGAGGCTAGCACTTTACTCAGCCGTGGGGACTGTACAGTGGTTGTAAACTTTGGTTTAATCCTGGTAAAATGCAGGACAGCATACATGATTTTGCATGCTTATGGGCTGCTAACGCTCAATTTAGAATATAAGCAGTATATTTACATTGATTTTTGCTTTATTTTGCGCTTAATGGTGATTCTATTATCAAATTCGTAAACAGTATGTCGAAAGCTTTCCAACGATATGCCACAAGACCATATTACAAACTATTTAATAAATATGGTAAAATCCAAATTTTATGACGTCATAAAATCTTTAAAAAAGTGACCTCCCGAAACTTAGATCGCCCTACTTTTTGAATATGTTAATAGTTAGCTACTTTTCTATCCAATCATCACAAAAGCATTACTATTGCAATTAATTCTTTTCTCGGCACTTTTTTTGCAAATATTGACTAGACTATTGTCTACGTCTAATTTGGCTTATTTCCCCCCCACCCACCCACCCCCCACCCCACCCAATACTGAGACCCCCTGGTGGCGTGTATCTCCTCCATCACGTCAAGCCATTTCTGGCCTCTTCCTGTCTGAATCTGGACCACCGAGAATTATGAAGGCCCAAAAAGCTGCAGGGAGGCAGGGAGGCAGGCACTATGGCAGAGAGGACCTTCCCTGTGTTGGCTTTGGTGGGTCCTGGTTTGTTTGGGTGATGGATTTTATATTTATTGGACACGTACAACTGAATCATCTCGGATTGGGAAAAATCAGGACCAAAAAATCAAATAAGGAGTTGAAAACAGCGTATAAGCAGACATACACCAAAATTCAAACGTA
>JASPKP010002658.1:10000-22317 GCA_030674155.1 Stramonita haemastoma | reverse complement strand
AAGGGTTGCTTTTAAATCTAGTGAAAAAATCTTAACAGGGATTAAAAAAAAAACGACATCTCCTTACATAGACTAGCTCTCAGACAAAAATACAAAAAAACCCCTTAACAGGGTATAAAAACAAAAACACAGCCTCCCAACCTTGTTTTTTTTAGCAACTATAAACATTTTTGTTGTTGTTGTTGGTTTTTGGGGCAAAAGATTTCAGTTCAAAAAACATGCCCCGGGGCCCACCCACAAAGCCAACATCAAGACAGGGGGCTCTTCAGTAAAAGACCACGCAGTTTTTAACACAGATTAGGGGGACTGAACATGAACATGCCCAAGCCTCCCTGAGCCAAGTAATTCCCAGAGCAGACAATTGAACGTTTCCCGAACTTTTGGTGCAAGCGGAAATAAACGAGTATGGTTTGATCATTTGGCAATAGCTTTTTTTTTTTGGAAACACTCCCTTTACTTGTAACTGTAAAACACTCAGTTTTTTTGAACAAAAAAAAATGGAAAAATTTTTGGGTGTTTAAAATAGGGACCCTTTGGGTGGGGGGGTGTTTTTTTTCCCCAAAAAGGAATTTCAAAACCGGATAAAGGGGACTCTTGTGTTTTCACTGTAAGTTAAAAAACCCCTTGTTGTCCAATGGGGGGGTTTTTGGAAAGGAAGGGTTTGTTAAAAGGAGCTAAAAAATTAATATAGAAATGCTTCTACAAACAAAAAATTAAAAAAAAGGGGGGCCCAATCTAGAAAACAACAAAAACGGGATGATAGTCAATTTAAAAGATGCGGGGAACAACTGAAAAAAAAAGCAGCGGAATTGCCCAAATTTTTTTTAAACCCGTCCCAACATAAAGCACAAACACAAAAAAACATTTTTGTTAAGACTGGGGGGACAATTTTAACTAGTAAACGTATGTTTGAAGAGCACAGGCAAATTTCAAACAGGAAAAAAATTGATCTTTCCACAAACTGGGGAAAGACCCCTTAAAAGGGAAACAAAAAAAAAACCCGTTTTGGGATTGCAATAAAGTGGGAGAGGTTTTTTTTTCAAAATTAATTTTTAAAAGCCCAAAAACAAAATTTATGGGGCCCCAAAGGGGGATAAAATTTTCCTGACTGTGAGAAAACATTGACTCAAAAAAGCAATGAAAACCCGCAAACTTTGTCACAACGGAAAATTTGGACCAAGTTTTCCAAACAAAAATTTAAAAAAAAATTTGTCAATAGAAAACAAACAGTACTTTTAAAAAAAAAAAAAGGAAAAAATTTATGAAAAAAAAAGGGAAAGAGGGGTGCAAAATAACACACAATCAAATGTGGGGGAAAATTTTAATTTTTTACCTGAGAATTTCAGGGGGGGGAAAGGATGCTGACTGTGAAAAAAATTCAGAGTAAAAAACAACTACTTTAGAAGGAGGCATGGATGTTTTTACAAAAAAAAAAGTCTCACCGTGGAATTTGGGGAAAAATTTTTTTGTGGGAAAAACAATTTAAAAAGGCAAAAGTTTGTCCTCAAGAAAAGTTCTTTCCCCGGTTCACAGGGAGAGACTTAAAAATCAAAAAGATTAAAAAACCCATATGCAAATCACCTGGAAAAACAATACATTGCAAATTGTAATAAACATTAGCCGGGAAAACATTTGACACCCCACAAAAAAACCCACAAAATAGAAAAGTTTTCAATGCATAGTGTGATAAGGTTTTTAAAAAAAAAACCAAATTAAAAAAAAAAAGAAAATAAAGGTAAAAACCAAAATTTTCCAAAAACCCAACGGGAAAAAGCCACACAAGGACATATTGTGATAAGAATTTTGCCTAAAAATGTTTTAACAACCACATTAAAACCAACAGGAAAAAGCCCCCAAAATGCAATATTGTAAAAAAATTTTTTCCAAAATGTTTTAAACTCCCCACATTAAAACCACACGGGAGAAAAGCCCCCCAAGTGCACATATTTGTGAAAGATGTTTCCCCTCAAAAAAAAAGGGGGTAATTTAACAAAAAAAAACCCACATTAAACTCAAACGGGAGAAAACCCACAAATGCAAAGGGATAAAAATGTTTCCCCTAAAAAGTAGTTTAACAAAAACACATTAAACCACACAGGAAAAAAGCCACACAAGTGCACTTTTGTATAAAGTTTCCTAAAACTGTTTTCGCACATTAGAACCCACACAGAGAAAAGCCACACAAGTGAAATTTTTGGAAAATGAAGTTTACCCGAAAATTTTAAAAATCCCCCACATTGAATCACACGGGAAAAAGCCAACAAGGAAATATTGTATAAATGTTTCCCCAAAACTATTTTACCCCAAATTGAACCAACAGGAGAAAACCACAAAATGCACATATTGGATAGAATTTTTACAAAACGTTTAATCGCCACTTTGAACCACACGGGAGAAAAACCACACAATCACATATTGTGAAAGAATTTTCTCAAAAAGTTTAATCCCACTTAGAACCCACACGGGAGAAAAACCAAAAAAAATGAAAATATGTGAAAAGAGGTTTTCCCAAAGTTTTTTTACTTCTCACTTAAATTCACACAAAAAAAAGCCATACATTTGTAATTTTGTGAAAGAAGTTCAACCAAATAGGAACATTAGAAAGACACACGCTACTTCACACAAAACATTGACCACAGTAATGCCAACCACGATGGATGATAGAATCCCCATTTTCCATTTTTCAGACACAGTCTGATCCAAGCAGAACAGCGGCCACAGTGTACAGATGGCAGAACAGCACAGCGTGGAACAATCAGTTCAGTCACACACATACAAAATTACACGGGAAAAAAGTGACATCAACTATCACAGCCAGAATACCATCAAGAAATCCTCTCACTGTATAACAGATGAAACATCAGCACACAGCACACGTCACATCCATCTTGAAACAAGAACACAGCATCAATCAAGGGGAGCCAGTTTTCATATGTGAAAATTTTCCCCTGATCCCTTGTAGCCCCATAGGGAAATGCTTTGAAAATAAAATTTGAAACCACTGAGCAAGACACTTTGTGTACTGGACATGTGTATGTGTCATTCTGTTTTATTGTTATTGTATTGTGGGCTTTCTTATTTTCCTTCAACGTACTGACCCAAGTTGATTATGACGGTTATCAAAAGATCAAAAGTCAAATTTCAAGGCACAATTTTTTTCCTAATTTCTTACCATGATATCATGCATTGTTGAATTTTCTTCATCATTTTTAAACATATCTTGAACGCAACTTGTTGCGGCTAGTGGCATTAGGCCTTTGTTGCAATCATTATTAGGAAGCTACTCTATTTTTACAGGTAGAAAGTGTTTTAACCTTTAGCATATTCAGTGAAATAACTGGTTCTAAATCATGCACAAACTTTTTGTACAATAAAATAAAAAGCAACACATATATTAGTAAGGTTTTCATAAGAACAAATAAATCTGGACAGCGATTCCCCAGTGCATCTGTTCAAAATTCATTTTATTAGCTGTTTCATGTCGGGTAGGTTGTATAGACGTGGGCAGATGCAACATCA
The DNA here is from genome assembly GCA_030674155.1 of Stramonita haemastoma. NCBI lineage: Eukaryota > Metazoa > Mollusca > Gastropoda > Neogastropoda > Muricidae > Stramonita > Stramonita haemastoma. The sequence goes on along the minus strand of JASPKP010002658.1, from coordinate 18,798 downwards.
AGATGAAGGATTTTTTTGTACATTGCCAGGATAAGGGTATTTCATTTTTTAAATGTTTGTTCAGAAGTTTATTCTCTGTAGCGATAAAAGATACTATAATCTCACTGACTTTGGTATTAAGCTTCAATACGTGTATTGCTCTGGGAAGCATATTTTAACTAAGCTTTTACATGGTTTATTAAACGCTGAGAAACAAGTTTAAAAGTCTGTCAGTCTTTTGTTTTTAAACTTTTTATTAAAATTTGCCAAACTTTAAACAGAATATAAATGTTAGAATATATGTTTGCATAAACCCAAGTGTATAAATTCATTTTAAAGATGGATGTTTTATGTATATGACGCTTTCTTGTTACTCTTTTACTTCTGTTTTGCAAATAAATGGTATTCACTTAAAAACACAGCTTGTTAGTGATATGAGTGTACGAATGTAAGATTTGTAATGGGTATAAAGATGTGATCACAGATAAGTGTGATTGCAGCCCTGGGAGAGAAAAAAATGTAGAGACAGATCATCTGCAATTGGTAGTTAAAAGTATAAAAATAAATCATCACACACATGCATACTAAACATAATGCATGCACACACGCACGCATGCAACGCACTTACACACACACAACACACACACACAACACACACACACACACACACACCACACCACACACACACCACAAAACAAAAAATTATTTTTTTTTAAACTTTAAACACATCCCCTCATTGAAAAATTTTTTTTAAGGGGTTTTTTTCTGTTTTCCCCGGGGAAATAAAAAAAATGGGGTTTTATTTGAAATTTGCCTGGGTTTTATTTTTAAATTTTGGAGTTTTTTTCGTGGTTAAAAAATTTTTTAAAAACCCCAAAATAAAAGGGAAATTAACCAAAACGTAATTGACGGAAGCATTTTAAAAACAGGTTTTTTTAAAAGAAAAAAAGTAATTTTATTTTTTTTTTTAAAATTTTAAAAATTTTCCCAAATTTAAAAAGAAAAAAAAGTTGTATATGTTTTAAAAAATGTAAAAATTATTTATGATATGTTTTATGTATATGATTTTTTTTATTTTTATTTTTTTTGCTTGGTTCCTTCCGTTTTTTTGTGTTGGTGTCGGGGTTTTTGGGGGGTTTTGGGTGTGTTGAGGCCCCCTGGGGGGAAAAAAAGGGAAGTTTTTGAATGGTTGTTGTTTTCTTTTAAAAATTTGGGGGTTTTTTGGGGGCCTTAAAAAAAAAAAAAAACAACAAAAAAAAAACCCCAACAACAAAAAAAAAAAAAGACGCATAAAAAAAAAAAAAAAAAGGAAGAAAAGGGGCAAGGGGAGAGCCCCCCTTGAAAAAAATGTAAGGAAAAAAGAAGTGGGGTTTTTTTTGGGTCAAAAAAAGGGAAAAATTAATGTGGGGGAAAAAATTTGGGGGAGACTAAGAAGGAAATTAAAAATTTTTTTGGGGAAAAAAAGGGAAAAGAACCCAAAAAAGCAAAAATAAAGGGAAAAACCCCCAAGAAGCAAAAAAACAATACAAAACAAGGGAGGGTTTTGGGAAGACGAATTTCCCCAGAATATCGAGAAGGAATTAGCCCCACTAAGACATGACTACTTTTTTTTATTTTAATTTTAAAATTAAAATAAAGGGCTAAAAAAATTTAAAAAAACATTCTTTTTGTAACAATTTTTTTGTGCTTGGTTGTTTTGGGGTTTTGGTGTGTTGGGGGTGTTTTTTGTTTTTTTTGGTTTTGGGGTTTTTTTTTTTGGGGGGGTTTTTTTTTTTTTTTAATTTTATTGTTTTTTTTTGGGGGGGTTTTTTGGGGCGGGGGGGGGGGGGTTTTTTTTGGGGGGGGGGGTTTTTTTTTTTTTTTTTTTTTTTTAAAAAAAAACCCCCCCCCCCCCCCAAACCCCCCCCCCCCCAAAAAAAACCCCAAAAAAAAAACAACCCTTTTTTGGGGAAAAAAAACACAAAAAAACATCCACCAACAACAAAACAAAAAACACAACAAAAACATAAAAAAAAGAACAAAACACACCAAAAAAAAAAACCTAGGAGAAAAAAAAATTCCTGAAGAGAGAAAAATCCAAAGAGAAAAGAAAAAAAAAATAGAAAAAAACTACTGGAAAAGTACCTAGTACCTAAGAGGAGAAAAAAAGCCCTAAGAGAAAAGCCCCAAGGAAGAAAACCTACGAGAAAAAAAAAAATACGATACAAAAACTTAAGAGAGAAAATACCCTAAGAGAAAAAACTAACGTTAAAAATACATAAAGGGCAACCCCCCAAAAAAAAAAACAAAAAAAAAGCAAAAAACTCTAAGAGAAGGAAAAACCAAAGAGAAAAAATATTAAGAGAAGGAAATAAATACAAAAGAAAGAAAAAAAAACTAACAGAAGTGAAAAAATACTCTCAAGAGAAGAAAAAAAATTATAAGAGAGAAAAAGTGAATAGAAGAAAAAAAAACTATGAAGAAAAGAAAACTGAAAGAAGTAAAAAAAAAAAAAAAATCTTAATAGAAGAAAACAATCCCATAAAAAAAAAGATTGACGAAAATCAAGAAAAAATATCTAAAAGAAGATTTATTTTTTAATCCAAGAGAAAAAATTCCTCAAAAACCCCTATCACACCCAGCAAGAAAATATTATATATATATATATATATATATATATATATATATATATATATATATATATATATATAAATATATATATATATATATATATATATATATATATATATATATATATATATTATATATATATATATGTGTGTGTGTGTGTGTGTGTGTGTGTGTGTGTGTGTGTGTGTGTGTGTGTGTGTGTGTGTGTGTGTGTGTGTGTGTGTGTGTGTGTGTGAATATGCGTGCATGCACTATGTGAGTGCTAATTACACACAGAGAGGCAAACACACAGACATCTTCAATGCCTTGGGTCCATAAAGATGAAGGTTTGAATATCACTGGCATCTGGTTAATCAAGGGTGAGATTTTTACTATCTCCCATATCAACTTTAAGTGCAGACCTGCAAGTGCCTTAAGTCCCTTTGTGTATTTTCACAGGCAACAGATTAAAATAATTATGCATGTTGAAGGTTCTGTCATTCATTTGTGTTCAACTAGGTTATGGAAACATCATCCTAAGTAGCAGACATGCCCAAAGTTGGAATGGGGCTGCCTTCATGGTGGACTAAAATGATGCATACACTGACTCTCACCATCATTGGTGAACCCTAGATTTTACGTGAAATAATAAAAACCAAACAAACAGACAAACAAAAAGTTATCAAGCCTACTAGAAAGACAGATAGATCTGATACAAGGGCAAACAAACATGATGACAAAGACAGCAAAATGCTGCCAAGAGCTAAAAATAAAAAGAAACAAATTATTCTAACTTTTTCTGAAGTTCCTTTACTCCATCTTGACCATTGCAAAAGTTTACAATAAAAAAAAATCGTGCAGCACATGCATTCTGTTCATCGTCCTAGAACACTGAGCACACCCATGGCTCTACAAATGTCTGAGCACAGTTCAGGATACTTTGAGAGTCAGGTGTGTTGTCCACTGTCAGTTTATGGATGGATGTCATTGTGAAAATATGGACAAGGTGAGTCTGCTAAAATGTTAATGTAAAATCTATCTAAAGGTAATTACAAACATTATGATTATTTGTAATATGATTTTAAATCATTACATAAGAAGGAAGATGGCAGAATGGTTAAATACTTACCTGCCTTACAAGTAGACCATGAGGTTAAATGTTCAATTCTCAGCATTGCCCTTTCCCAGTTTGATGAGAAAATTAAACTGAATCTTGAAGTCCCTCGGAAGAGACTATAAACCAGGCCCAAGTGCACATGCACACATAGCTTTTTTGCTGCCTCATCTTTTGTGATACACCCAATCAGAGACAATTTTCTTTTATGACATAATAATCAATGATGAATGAGGATGATGAAACAATGCTGCTATGGAAGTACACATGCTTTATGACTACGTGACAGGATTGTACACTATGCTCCCTATCATATTATACCCCATCCTCACCTGGGCCTAAGAGATACAGCACCGCAGTGTTGGTCAGGTAATTTGAGCAACACCATCTAAATGACACCTGTAAAGTGGATAAAGCTCGACTTTGTGGTTCCAGTCTTCCCAATGAGCCCACAGAAATCTCACTCTGGGTACACACTGTAGGAGTGAAAAAAATCCCTGATTTTTATGGGATTTAAAACCTGACCTTCCAGTCCATAACCCAAGGCACTAACCAATGTGCCAAGGTGTCTGGTGGCACACAAATATTGGCACACATGTTAAAAATCTTTTCCATCTTTCAGAAGAGTAGTCCATTGTTATCTAGTAAGAACATATAACAAAATTTCTAAAAAGCATGAACACATGTATCATGTTTAGAAATGTAAAGGGTGTGTGTGTGTGTGTGTGTGTGTTGTGTGTGTGTGTGTGTGTGTGTGTGTGTGTGTTGTGTGTGTGTGTGTGTGTGTTGGGGATAAGGGGTGTTGCATCCACATAAATCTTTCACTTTGGTGAACCTCACAGTTCTAACCAAGGAACAGAAAACCATTATATATAAAAAGTAGTGTCATTGTATTTCATTGTTCCTGTGTCAAAACTGGTATTTTTTTCATTTTAGTTAGAATATATCTAAGTTGGTTAAATATGTTCCTTTTTAAATGACAGGAAGAAGTTTTTGATATAGAGATACAATAAATTTAAGTAAGTAATGAGGGCAGATGCTGGTATCATTATATACGCACAAAGTGGGGGTCTATTTATTTCACCTACTGTGCATATTTCTTTGCTGAAAAAACGCTGTTAAAGCTACACTTTTTCAAGTAAATGTTGCTATGATTAGTTGTTCTTTTCTTCCTCTTATGTGATGACTTATCTGTCCAGGACAAGGAGAGACAAACACACGTAGACAGTAACTCAAAAAGATATGCATTTTTCAGATTCTTGTCAAAAGGGATTTAACATCTAGTGAGAAATCTGTAACAGGGAGGTAGAAAGAAAACGACATCTCCTTACATATGACTAGCTCTCAGACAAACACATGACAGAAAAATCCTAACATGTATAGAACTAAACACAGCCTGCCACCTTGATTCTAGCAACTATCATCACCTGTTGTTGTTGTTGCAGATGACTTCAGTTCTCCAACATGTCCCAGGGCCACCCAGCAAAGCCAAAATCAAAACAGGGGGACTCTTCAGTACATACCAGGGCAGCTGTTAACACAGATTCAGTGACTGAACATGAACATGCCCAAGACCTGCCTGAGCCAAGTAGATTCCCAGAGCAGACAATTGCACGCTATCAGAAGATTGAGTGCAAGCAGGAAATCACTGAGTACTGGTATAATACATTTGGCAATAGCATAAGTGTGGACTTGCCTGTACTTGTAACTGTAACAACACTGCAGATATTCATGACACAAAAGAAGTCGTAACTGTTGCAGCTGAATATGGGATCCTTGGTGCAGGTGTTTCTTTCCAAGATGAAGTCGAAGTGATCAAGGACTCGTGTGATTTCACTGTACATGTTCACAAATCCCTGTTGTCCAATGGTGTTATGGATAGGCATGGTGTTGAAGAGCTAAAGAGTAATATAGAAATGCTTCTACAAGACACAAATAAAAACAAGGAAGACATATCTAGACACAACAGAACTGATAATAGTCACATCGCTAAAGATGACTGGGACACAACAGAAAAAAAAGCAGCAGGAATTGCACAAATTGTCAACAGTCCAATCATAAAGCACACAACACAAAAGACATATTTGTATAATGACTGTGGAGAATTTTTAACTAGTAAACGTATGTTTGAAGAGCACAGGCAAATTCACACAGGTAAAAAATCAGATACATCCACATACTGTGGAAGACGCTTCAGAAGGAAAAGTGATTTTGACAAACACAGGAAAATCACATCAAAGAAAACACGTTTAAGTGCAATGGAAGTGGGAAGGCTTTCTTTTCAAAATTTAATTTACGTAGTCACAGACGAAGTCATATAGGGACCAAGGCATACAAGTACACTGACTGTGAGCAAACATTGACTCAAAAAAGCAATGCAAACAGCCACAACACATGTACACAACGGAAGAATTGTGATCAAGCTTCACACAACAATGATAAAACAATAGTCAATAGAAAACCAACACAGTGCATATTTAAAAAAGGGAAAATGATGAAAAACAAAGAAAGAGACGGGAGCAAAATAAGTACACAGTATCAGAATGTGGTGGACAATAACTCTATACCTGAGAATTTGAACGAGGAAAAAGATGCTGACTGTGACAAAATTCAGAGTACACAGACTACTTTAGAAGGAGGCATGGATGTTTTTACAAAGACAAAGTCTCACCTGTGTGAATATTGTGGACAATTATTTTATAGGAAAATCAATCTAGAAAGGCACATGTGTGTCCATTCAAGAGAAAGTTCATACCCTGTTCACATTGTGAGGAGACATACAAATACAACAAAGACTTAAGAAAATATATGCGAATCCACGCTGGAGAAAGACAATACATCTGCACATATTGTAATAAGACACTTAGCCAGAAAGACAGTTTGACATGCCACAACCAAACCCACACAATAGAAAAGCCTTTCACGTGCATACACTGTGATAAGGTGTTTACCCATAAAAGTAACTTAGTATACCACATTCGAACCCACACAGGAGAAAAGCTACACAAGTGCACATATTGTGATATGAGTTTACCCGGAAACATGCTTTAACTTGCCACATTAGAACCCACACAGGAGAAAAGCCACACAAGTGCATATATTGTGATAAGAAGTTTGTCTTAAAATGTAGTTTAACAGACCACATTCGAACTCACACAGGAGAAAAGCCATACAAGTGCACATATTGTGATAAGATGTTTGTCATAAAATGTAATTTAACTTCTCACATTAGAACTCACACAGGAGAAAAGCCACACAAGTGCACATATTGTGATATGAAGTTTACCCGAGAACCTGATCTAACTCGCCACATTCGAACTCACACAGGAGAAAAGCCACACAAGTGCACATATTGTGATAAGATGTTTGCCTCAAAATGTAGTTTAACAGAACACATTAGAACTACACACAGGAGAAAAGCCACACAAGTGCATATATTGTGATAAGATGTTTGCCTCAAAATGGAGTTTAACAGAACACATTAGAACTCACACAGGAGAAAAGCCACACAAGTGCACATATTGTGATATGAAGTTTACTCAGAAAAATGGTTTAACTCGCCACATTAGAACTCACACAGGAGAAAAGCCACACAAGTGCAATATTGTGATAAGATGTTTGCCTCAAAACTTAGTTTAACAGAGCACATTAGAACTCACACAGGAGAAAAGCCACACAAGTGCACATTTGTGATATGAAGTTTACTCAGAAAAATGGTTTAACTCGCCACATTAGAACCCACACAGGAGAAAAACCACACAATGCACATATTGTGATATGAAGTTTACCCGGAAACAATATTTAGCTTCTCACATTAAAATTCACACATGAGAAAAGCCATACACTTGTACATTCTGTGGAAAGAAGTTCAACCAAAAAGGAACATTAGAAAGACACACGTACTTCACACACAACATTGACCACAGTAATGCCAACACTATGGATGATAGATATCCCCATTTTCCATGTTCAGACACAGTCTGATCCAAGCAGACAGCGGCCACAGTGTACAGATGGCAGAACAGCACAGTGTGGAACAATCAGTTCAGTCAGACACATACAAAATTACACTGGACAAAAGTGACATCAGCTATACACAGCCAGAATACACATCAAGAAATCCTCTCACTGTATAACAGATGAAACATCAGCACACAGCACACGTCACATCCATCTTGAAACAAGAACACAGCATCAATCAAGGGGGAGCCAGTTTTCATATGTGTAAATTTCCCTGATCCCTGTAGCCCCATAGGAAATGCTTTGTAAATAGTAATTGAAACCAGCTGAGCAAGACACTTTGTGTACTGGACATGTGTATGTGTCATTCTGTTTTATTGTATATTGTATTGTGGGCTTTCTTACTTCCTCAACGCACTGTACCCAAGTTGATTATGACGGGTTATCAAAAGAACAAAAGTCAAATTTCAAGGCACAATTATTTCCATAATTTCTTACCATGATACATGTGTTGTTGAATGTTATTCATCATTTTTAACATAATCTTGAACGCAACGTGTTGCGGCTAGTGTGCATTAGGCTTTGTTGCAATCATTATTAGGAAGCTACTCTATTTTTACAGGTAGAAGGTGTTTTACCTTTAACATATGTCAGTGAAATAACTGGTTCTAAATCATCCACAAACTTGTGTACAATAACTAAAAAGCAACACATATATTAGTATGGTTTTCATTAGAACAAATAAATCTGGACAGCGATTCCCCAGTGTATCTGTTCAAACTTTATTTCATCAGCTGTTTCATGTCGGGTAGGTTGTATAGACGTGGGCAGATGCAACATCAAAATGAAGGGTTTTATTTGTACATTGCCATGATAACAATATTTCATGTTTTTAAAAGTTTGTTCAGAAGTTTATTCTCTGTAGCATAAAAGATAATATAATCTCACTGACTTTGATATTAAGCTTTCAATAGGTTCATTGCATTTGGAATCATATTTTAACAAAGCTTTTACATGGTTTATTATAACGTCTGAGAAACTAGTGAAATGTCTGTCGGTCTTTTGTTCTTAAACATTTGATTAAAATTTGCCAAACTTTAGAACTGAACATAAAATTTAGAACCTATGTTTGCATAAACCCAAGTGTATAAATTCT
>JASPKP010002658.1:0-2500 GCA_030674155.1 Stramonita haemastoma | reverse complement strand
GACGAAAATGATTGCATACACTGACTCTCACCATCATTGGTGAACCCTAGATTTTATGTGAAATAATAAAAACCAAACAAACAGACAAACAAAAAGTTATCAAGCCTCCTAGAAGGACAGATAGAAGTAATACAATGGGCAACATAAACATGATGACAAAGACAGCAAAATGCTGCCAAGATCTAAAACTAAAAAGAAAACAAATTATTCTAACTTTTTCTGAAGTTCCTTTACTCCCATCTTGACCATTGCAAAAGTTTACAATAAAAAAGATCGTGCAGCACAATGCATTCTGTTCATCGTCCTAGAACACTGAGCACACCCAATGTCTCTACAAATGTCTGAGCACAGTTCAGGATACTTGACAGTCAGGTATGTTGTTCCACTGTCAGTTTGTGGATGGATGTCATTGTGAAAATATGGACAAGGTGAGTCTGCTAAAATGTTAATGCAAAATCTATCTAAAGGTAATTACAAACATTTGTTTTGTAATAAGAATTTAAATCATTACATAAGAAGGAAGATGGCAGATGGTTAAATACTTACCTGCCTTACAAGTAGACCATAGGTTATAATGTTCAATTCTCAGCATTGCCCTTTCCAGTTTGATGAGAAAATTAAACTGAATCTTGAAGTCCCTCCCTCACTCACTCAATCAGTCCCATGTCCCAAAGGACGTAGGGGGGACATGAGAGAAGATGCAACAGAGATCTTTTTCCATGCTTCATGATCCTGTGTGGCTATAGGAGGTGTTGCAGGGGTTGGGCGGTCCAGTCTTTGATATTGTAAACCCATGATTTCTTTTGGGGCCTCTTCTTCTCTTGCCCTCGACTGTTCCATTGCAGGATGGTTTTTGCTAGGGTGTTGTGTCTTGTGGTGAGACCAAACCACATCAGCTTCTCCTCTATATGGTGGAGAGCAAAGGCTCTTGGGGGCCCACACGCTTTTTGATTTCTTCTTTCACATAGTTATTGGTCTTGTGTTCTTTGTATGATATTTTGAGGAGTCTTCTGTGGCCCTTGTTCTCGAATGCTTGGATTCTCCTCTCTAACTCTGCTGTCAGAGTCCATGATTCACAGCCATATAGGAGGATAGATATCACGAGGATTTGTAAAGGTGGTATTTGGAGAGACTATAAACCAGGCCCAAGTGCACATGCACACATAGCTTTTTTTGCTGCCTCATCTTTTGTGATACACCCAATCAGAGACATTTTTCTTTTATGACATATAATCAATGATGAGGATGATGAAACAATGCTGCTATGGAAGTACACATGCTTTATGACTATGTGACAGGATGTACACTATGCTCCCTATCATATTATACCCCAGCCTCACCTGGGCCTAAGAGATACAGACACCGGCAGTGTTGGTCAGGTAATTTGAGCAGCACCATCTAAATGACACCTGTAAAGTAGATAAAGCTCGACTTTGTGGTTCCAGTCTTCCCAATGAGCCCACAGAAATCTCACTCTGGGTACACACTGTAGGAGTGACAAAAATCCCTGATTTTTATGGGATTAAAAACCTGACCTTCCAGTCCATAACCCAAGGCACTAACCAATGTGCCAAGGTGTCTGGTGGCACACAAATATTTTGGCACACATGTTAAAAAATTTTCCAGCTTTCAGAAGAGTAGTCCATTGTTTATCTAGTAAGAACATATAACAAAATTTCTAAAAAGCATGAACACATGTGTCATGTTTAGAAAGTAAATGTGTTGCGTGGTGGTGTGTGTGTGTGTGTGTGTGTGTGTGTGTTGTGTGTGTGTGTTGTGTGTGTGTGTGTTGTGTGTGGTGGTGGTTGGTGTGTGTGTGGGTGTGTGTGGTTTGTGTGTGTGTGTGTGTGTTGTTGTGTGGTGTGGTGTGTGTTTGGGGGGGATGTTGCACCCACAAAAATCTTTCATTTTGGTGAACCAAACAGTTCTACCCAAGGAAAAAACCATATATAAAAAATAATGTCATTGTATTTCATTGTTCTTGTGTCAAAACTGGTATTTTCAAGTTAGAACATATCTAAGTTGGTTAAATATTTTCCTTTATAAATGACAGGAAGAGGTTGTTGTACAGAGATATAATAAATGTAAGTAAGTAATGGGGGAGATGTTGGCATCCTTATATACACACAGGTGGGGGTCCATTTATACAACCTACTGTGCATATTTCTTTCCTGACAAAACGCTGTTAAAGATACACTTTTTCCGAGTAAATGTTGCTACTATTCATTGTTTTTTTCTTCGTCTTCTGTGATGATTATCTGTCTAGGACAAGGAGAGACAAACACACATAGACAGTAACTCAAAAAGGTACGCATTTTTCAGCTTCTTGTCAAAAGGGCTTTAACATCTAGTGAGAAATCTGTAACAGGGAGGTAGAAAAAAAACTACATCTCCTTACATATGACTAGCTCTCAGACAAACACATGACAGAAAAATCCTAACATGTATAGAACTAAACACAGCCTGCCACCTGGATTTTAGCAACTATTATCACCTGTTG
>JASPKP010002657.1:0-22318 GCA_030674155.1 Stramonita haemastoma | reverse complement strand
CCACTCCCCTCCCCCAAAAAAGTCTTTCGGGTGGGGACTAAAAAGATCCCTGGTGCAGAACACGGCAGAAAAATCTTGTCACACGAAAACCTGTTCCGTTTTTTAAAAAGGGGTGGGGGCTTTTCGTGGGGGGGTGGGGAACAGATGACAAATTTACAAAAATGATACCCCGGGGGACGGGTGTAAAAAAAGAAAGAGTGCTTTTCTTAAAACCTCGTAAAAAAGAAGGATAAGATAAAAAAAAATTTAAAAAATTTAACCCCCAAAAAAAGTCTTGAGTGGTCTTTTAAACTAAAAAAAAATTGCACCACGGGCCCATTTGGGGGGGAAAGGGGGAAAGAATGAAAAGCTTTTAAAAGCAAGTTCAAATTTTTTGATTTCGGTAAAAGAATTTTTTTACTCGGTGCTTTTTTTTTTTTTTCATCCAACCCCCTGCCCTTATCACGGTATAAATCATGATACAAAAAAAAAACAACAACAAAACTCTTGTGAAGGGGGGGGGATCCCCCGGGGGGTCGGGGGACCCCCCTTTTTCCAAAATTTTAAGGGTTTTAAAGCAGCATGGAGCGTGGTTACCTGTGGATGGGTGAGTTGGTTTTCTTTTGTGTGGGGTTGTTTGTTTGTGTGTGTGTGTTGTGTGTGTGGTGTGTGTGTGTTGGTGTGTGTGGTTTTGGGGGTTTTCCCCCTCCCCTGTCTGTCTGTTGTCGTCTGTCTGTGGGGTTCCTGTCTGTTGTTTGTCGGGTCCCGTGTGTTTGAGGGGTGGGGGGGGGGATTTTTTCCAAATTTATTTTTGACCATGCAAATCCCAGGGGGAAAATCTAAAATGTAGTAGGATAAATCCAAAGAACCCGAAAAAAAATATGTAAAAAATATATATTTCATGGAAAAAAGACGCTTTTGCAAAGGGAAATTGAGGTCACAGCTAATGTAAATTATTTGAAATAGGTGTGGTGTGTTTTAGTGTGTATTGTGTGTGGTGTGTTTATGTGGTATTGTGTGTGTGTGTGTGTGTGTGTGGTGTGTGTGTGTGTGTGTGTGTGTGTGTGTTGTGTGTGTGGGTTGTGTGTGTGTGTTTGTGTTTGTGTGTCCGCGATCGCTGGGCTGCATGTGTGTATATATGTGTGAAATTGTCTATGTCTTTGTGTCCTGTGTGTCTGTGTCTGTGTGTGGTCCGTGTGTTTGTGGTGTGTTTTGTGGTGGTGTGTGTGTGTGTCCTTGTGTGTGTGTTGTGTGTGTGTGTGTTGTGTGTGTGGGTGTGTGGGTGTGTGTTTTTGGGAGGGGGGTGGCGGGGTGTGGGTGTGTGTGTGTTTTGTGTGTGTCCGCGAGCGCAGGGGTGCAGTGTGTTATATGTGTGTTTTTGTCTTGGGTTTTTTTCCCTGGGTCCTGTGTCCTGTTTTGTGTCTGTGTCTATGCCTGTGTCGTGTGTGAGGGGGAGGGGGCGGAGGATGTGTGTGTGTGTGGGTATGTGTGTGTGCTTATGTGGAGTGGCTGCTGCTCTATTCGTGAGCGACAACAAGAGTTAAGAGTTTTTGTTTTTGTTTTTTGGCAGTAAAATTCCTGTTGTTTTTTTTATCCCTTGTCTAGGTCAGAACTTTGGCTTCACCAATGGTGAAATTTCAGCGTATGCGACCGGTTCGCTAGGCAAGACGCTCTTGTTGCCGTGGGTTCTTTAACGTGAACTAAACGCGTTTTTTGCACAGGGATCTCAGTTTATCTGAAAGACGCATCAGCATTGTCCCTCCTCTTTACATAGGCAACTTTTGGAACCTAGTGTTTGTGGTGAAAGTGATGCTAAACTGACTTGGGGGGGAGGGAGGGGTGGGGGGGGGGGAGGTGGGAGGGGGGGGTGGACTGCACAGAGGGAAGGAGTCAGTAGAAGAAGATTTGGGGGGAGCTAAAGGGGAAGGGGGGTGGAAACAAATTATGATTGTCCCTTTATGCGGAGAAGGGAGAGAGAGAAGAGAGAAGAGAGAGAGAGGGAGAGGGGAGAAAAGAGGGGGAGAAGGGGAGAGAGAGAGGGGATGAGAGAGAGAGAGAGAGGGGGAGAGAGAGAAGGGAGAGGAGAGAGAGAGAGATAAAAACGAGGGGGAGAGAGGGGGAGAGAGAAAAGAGGGGAGAGGCAAGGCAAGCAAGGCAAGGCAAAGGCAAAGGCAAGGCAAAATTCTTTTATTCGAGGATAATAATAAGCACTCATGTCTTTTTTACTCCAGTCCCCCCCTTTTCAGGGAAACATCAAGATAAAAAGATACTAAACAGTAAAACTATATGCAGTACCAAACACATAAAGGAATAAGGACATTTTTACATAAATAAGATAATAAAAATTGCACACTTTCAGAAGACAAATCAGAACCACAATAAAATGATTTTGATTATAAAAAAAAAAGAGAAGCGTTTAAATAGATAAAGAGAAACCCCAAAGAAACATAATGAAAAAAACAACTTAGCAACCAAGAAAAGTCCACCCAAAATACTTAGCTAAAAACATTGTTAAACTCATAACAACAAAATGAAGAGAGGGAGAGAGAGGGGGGGAGGTTGCAGAAGCAAGTAAGAGGCTTTGTTTAAGTTGATGGAGCGTTGAGGAGTGATCTACCTCCTCTTCTTTAAGTCGATAGGTCGTTTAGGATCCCTGCCTTCCCCTCTCACCCCTTTCTGCGTCTTCTCTCTCCTACCACCCAATGCCACTACCCCCCACCACCACCCCCAACCCACCACTCACACACACACACTAACACACAACCCATACACACTAACGAACACCACACAATAAACACCACCTTCCCTTCATACACACACATTAAACACACTAACACACTAACACACACAACCCCACCCCTCACCTCCACACACACACACAACACACACACACACGCACACACACGCACGCACACACACACACACACACACCACACACACACACACACACACACACACACACTAACCCACTAACACACAAACACACACAAAATTAAACACACTAACCCCACAAAAACCACACTAACCCACTAACACACAAAACAACACACACACTAACACCCCCCTAAAACAAAACTAACACACACACACACACGCACGCACCACCACCACGCACGAAACGCACGCACGCACCACACACCCCACACACACACAACCCCACACCACCACTAATACACTATTACTATTTTAAATACTATTGATGAAATTGATGAAATTATTTGTTAGTTCCAAGATAATGGCTTTGATGGGGTAAAAAAAAAAATCAACACCTATTCAATGTACTATCTGAAAAAAAAATGGACTTTGACTTTGACTACCAACCACCACATCCACCCCACCACCACCACCATCATCAACACCACCACCACCATCACCATCATAAAACACCACCCCCCATCACCAAAAACTGTTTACCCTGGATACAGTGAAACAGGATTCATGAGTGCGTGCCCAAGAAGAATTATAATCAATAATGCACACTTAAAAATCTCTGCTGTGCTTACTTGAGGGAGGGGGGGAGGGGGAGGGGAGGGGGATGGGGGGGAAGGGATTGTTGGGGAGGGGAGGAGGAGGAGGGACAGAGTGCTTGCGTGTTAGCCTAGGTCTCAGAGTTTGGGAAAACAGGAAAATTATTCTCACGGTCTTTCCCCGCGACCACCAAGGCGGGGAAAGGGGTCAAGGCTTTTTTCCTTCTTCTTCTTCTTCTTTTCTTCTTCTTCTTCTTCTTCTTCTTCTTCTTCTTCTTTATTCTTCTTCTTCTTTCTACGTCCAATTCTTTTTCGCAATTCTCCTCTTCTCTTCTTCCCCCTTCTTCTGCTTCGTCCCTTTTTCTCTCCGTCTCTTCTTTGCAATTCTTTGTCTTTTTTCTTCGTTGCTATTTTCATTCTTCCCGATTTCTTCCTTCTTCTTACAAATCTTTTTGGTTGATTATATATAATATTTTTAAAACTTCTTTTCAAAATTTTTGAAAATTTTTCTTCTTCTTCTCATTTTCGCATTCTTCACAGGTTTTTTTCGCAATTCTTCTTCGTCTTTTCCCTTCTTCCTCTTCTTCTTTTTCTTCTTCATTTCTTCTTTCTTCTTCTTTTTTCTTCTTCTTTGCAATTTTTCCCCTCTTCGCAATTCTTTTCTTTTCACATTTCTTCTTCTTCGCAATTTTCTTTTTTTTCCTTCGTCATCGAACGCTCAGACAGCAAACTATTATTTTGCTGTCTGCCATATGAGAGAAAATCCTTGCGCTGCCTTAAGCGCGTGGACAAGTCAGCCCCAGCCCAGCGGGTCCAACGTAGGCGCGTGGGGAGAGCATTGTTTTTTCTTTTAAAAGTCTTTCTAGAACTTAAAAAAAAGGGCAGGAGAATGGACCGAGAAGGGAAAATAAGACCAAGAAGGGGGGGTGACGGGGAAAAAAGGAACAAGGCAAGGGAGATACAGAGCTAGACGGAAAAGGGATCAGACATTTGAAGCGAAGGAAAGGTTGCTTTTTAGTATCTTAAATTGTGTCCGATATTTTGATGAAAAACGCATTCAGTTAATTGATAGTCTTATCATACACGTGTTATAACAATTTAGGTTTATGTCTTAAAATGAAAGCGGTGGTGTTTTGGTGGTGGGAAGGTGCCCAAACTTTTGTGAGACACAGAAAGAAAGGGCAGACAGACAACAGACAGACAGACAGGGCGACAGACAGGACACACACACACACACACACACACACACACACACCCACACACACACACACACACACACCACAACCCCACACACACACACCACACACCCCACACACAGAGTCCTTCGGAAGAGACTTTAAACCGAGGCCCCGTGTGCGAACGCACGCAGAACAATTGCGCACACGTTAAATCCTTTTTTCCGCTTTTTTGTAAGAGGGCCCAAACGTGTGCCGGGGAACGAGGGGGAAAATTTAACAAAACGGGGTACACACGGGGCCGGGGTGAAAAAAAGCACTTTAATTTTCTTTTCTGTTACCTCGATAAAAAAAGAAAAAATAAAAAAAAAAAAAAAATAAAACCCCACACACACACACACCACAACACACACACAAAACCCCACACACACACACAAAACAAACACACACAAAACATGACAGAGAAAAAGAAAAACTAATAAGACGGCACCACGAGGAGAAGAGAGAAAAGAGAGACACAAATTACAAGGCCCCCGGGGAAGGCCCTTTTAAAAACCCGGCTTTTTTTTAAAAATTGGCCCAAAACCTATCAAGTTGTTTGGCTTTTTTTTTGGGCCTTTAAGTGGTTTTTTGAGCGTTTTTTGGGGGGTTTGAAAAAGTTGGGGGTTTTTTAAGAAAACGTTAATGGAAGGAAGAAGGGGGCGTTTGTCCCGTTTTTTGGTTTTTAATTTTAACTTAAAAATTTTTTTTTTTTTTTTTTTTCTTCTTTTTTTTTTTTTAAATGCTTTGTCCCCACCCCACTCAGTTTTCCCTTTTTGGGGGGAAAAAAAATTGTGGGGGAACCAGCCGCCATGGGGGCAGTGGTTAGCCCTTGGAATTGGGGTTGGAAAGGTCACGGGTTCAAATTTCCCCCAAGAGTCTTAGGGATTTTCCGGGCTCCCGGGCCGGCTCCTCCCATAGTGAGTTTCTGTGGGCTCCTTGGGGAGACGGGACCACACTTTGATTTTCATCCACTTTACGGATGGAGTGCGAGGTGTTGCTAAATTAGTTAAAACCAGCAACAGGTTCGATCTCTGGGCCTTTTTACCCCGGGACATAGTAGATTAAGCTAAGTACGCCCGGTAAAGTTTTTTTCAAACCCAAATGCCTTCCCCTAGCAGCATCTTTACTTTCATCCTTTTTCTCTAAAACATCATGGGTTGAAAAAACCTTTAAAATTCCCCGGGGGCCCCTTTTGCTTTGGGGCCCTTTTTGGGACCTCAAAATTGGGTTTTTCCCCATAGCTTCTGCCCCCGGGTGAGCTTGTGTCAAACCCCTTTGGGGGTTGGAGGTTCGAGGGGCCGGTTTTGGAGGGAGTTTTTGGGGTCGCCCCCTCGGGTGGGCGTCTCTTTTCACCCCTGGTCGCTGGAAATACTGTTTAGTAGGGGGCTTAGGGGGGTTGCCCTGGGGTTTTAGCTCGAGAGGACCAGGGGGAACACCCCAAAGTGCCCCAGCAGCAGGCGGGCCCCCCCTCGGCTGGGGGGCCCCACGCGAACTTTATTTTTGTTGAGCCCCCCGGGGGTTTTTCCCAAATGGGATGAGACAGCAACCTGGGTATGGCGTGGCGGGGAGATTAAACAAGGCGGGGAACAGCAGGGAGGGAAACCACAAAAAAAAAATTTAAGTTGTTTTAGGGAGGGGGGGGGGGAAAGAGAGTAGGTGTTTTGGTTAAAATGGGGGGTGAAGGGGGGGGGGGAACAGGTGGTGTTTGTGTATGTGCGTGCTTGGGCGTTCGTGTTTGTTTGTTTGTGGTGTTTTGGGGTTTTGGTTGTGTGTGTGGTTGTGGTGTTGGTGTGGGTTGTGTTGTGTGTCAAGTGGGGGTAAGTAAGCCCAAGTCAAGTCAGGAAAAAATTTTTTTTCCCCTGCGGGTAAAAGATTAAGCTCATCGTTTTTTTTTTTCGTTTTTCCCTCTAACAACAAAACAATTTAAATTTCACAAGAAGCATGAAAAGACTTCACAAAACACAAGAAAATTTGTTTTAATTTGTATCAAAGAAAAAGGGAAGGAAATAAAAATGTTTAAATTTCAAGGCCAAAAAGGGGTTTAAAAAAAGTAACTGTTTAAAAAATGACAGCAAAAACCAAATTGATAAAAAAAAATTTTAATTTAAAAAAAGGAGGGTTTTAAATGGTTTCCCAAAACCCTATCCCGGGGCTTTTTGGGGGGAGATGTCAGAATCAGCTTTCTAAGACCAGCATAATTTTAAAAAGGCCCAACCCCCTCTCCCCGCTGTTTATTTCCCCCCCTTTTAAATGGGGGCGGGGATCCATTGACAGCGGGGGGAACTGGGGACAGTACTGAAGCCAAGGCGCGCAAACGGTCATCCTCCCCCTTGGTACTACGCTCGATGCGCTTTTTCCGTACTCTGGGGGGGGGGGGGATGAGTGCTTTTATCACTGAGCAATCCTGCCTTTAAATGCAGAAAACTTCATAAAAAATAGAGCCCTGAATCCACCAACCACATGCACACACACTCACACAACACATGCACAACAACAAACAAACAACACCCAACTGCACAACCCCCCATCACACCCAACCCCACACACACACCAACACAAACACCACAAACACACACAACACCCCACACACAAAAAACCACGAAAGTTTTTTTTTTAAAATTTAAACCCGCTTTGGTTAAATAATACGGGAAAAAGGTTTTAAAAGTTGTTTTCCAAAAAAACAGCAGGCAAATCTAAAAGGACAAAAAAAAACAACCCCCCTTTTTGGGGTGTTGCGGGGGCCAAGGAAACTCCTTTTTAAAAAAATTTTTTCCTCCCCAGCCCCCAAAAAAAACCCCCCGCTGCCCCCTCTGCGGGTTTTGGGGGGTTTTCATCGTCGAACAGGGGAAAAAAATTTTTGATATAAAAAACCCCAAAAAAATTTTTCACTTGCGCCCATTGGGAAAAAAATTCTTTTTTTTTTCCCCTAAAAAAAAAGGGGCCCGCTAGGATTCTTTCCTTTTTCCAAGATTAAAGGGTTTTTTTTTTTTCCCCCCTTTGGTTTTTAAAACATCAGGCTGACCCATTTTTCCCCCAAATTCCTTTGGAGGAAACTACAAACGCGGGCCCCGTGTGTAAACGCACCCTGAACTTTTTGGGGAAACATTTTAAACCCCTGTTCTGATTTTTGTAAGAATAGGCTATCGGTGCCGGTGGAAACAAAAAAAAAGGGGTTGTACAAAACTTTTTACACACGGGGACTGAATGTAAAAAAAGGATATGAGTGCTTATTCCATTATCTTCGATGAAAAAAAAAAAAATTTAGATAAAAAATAAACAAAAAAACAAAAAAAAAAATTTTTTTTAATTTTTTTAAAATTCATTTTTTTCCCCTTTCATTTTTCGTTTCTCTGGTGCCGACTATTTTTTTTAAAAAGGGAGGGTAAAACGGGGTTTCCCGGGGGTAAGCCAATTTCATGTGCAGATCTCCCAGTTTTTTTAACTCCCTTTTTTTTGGGGGCACAAAACATACAAAGGGGTTAAAAAATTTTAATCCCCCAAAAAAATTTTTTTCTGAATTCAGATTAGTTTTTTTTGCTTTAAAAAAACCCAAAAATTTTTACCCAGCATGCATCCCCGAATCGGAATGTGGCTACCTTATGGTGGGGGGGGCGGATAGCCTAGGGGTTTTTAAAAAATTGCGGGAAATTTTTTCGACCCGGGTTCGAGTCCGGTCGAGGAAAAATTTTTCCGGGGTTTAAAAACATCTGTCCCGACTCCACTCCCCCCAAAAGCCCTTGGGGGGAACTTTTAAAACCGAAGGGCCCCGTTGGGAACGACGCAAAAACATCTTTGCCCCCCACTTTTTAAAATTGTTCCCTTTTTGTAAGAGTGGCCACTTTGGGGCCCGGGGGAAAAAAAGACAAAAATTTTCAAAAAAATGCATCCCCCAGGGGGCCCCGGGTGAAAAAAAGCAAAAGATTGCTTATTTTTGTTATCCTCGATAAAAAGAAAAAATTAAAATAAAAAAATAAATAAAAAAAAATAAAAAAATTTTAAAAAAAAGGGCAAAACACATTTTGGGAACGCAAAATGTCCCCCTTTTTGGGGGAACCCCCGGGGAGAACCCGTTAAAAGGGGAAAAAACACCCACACCACACACACACCACACACACACACACACACACACACCCCACACACCACACACACACACCCCAAAAACCCCCACACACACACCCCAAAAAACACCCCCCACACACACACACAAAAAATAGCGACAGCCGCAAAAAATATATTTCTAATAATATTGACTTTTGCATTAAAAAAGAAACGGTGAAAAAGAGTTTAAAAATTTTTTTAAAAATTCTTTGTATGATTGATCATTTTAAAGGGGTCTTGGCCATAGCAAAGCACAATTGTAAACCCCCTTTCGTTTTTGGGGGATTTTTTGGGGGCAAAGTCCAGGAAAAGGGAAAACGCAAGGGTAGGGAAGGGGGGCCCCCCCTTAAAATTTTTTGGGGGCCCCCAAGAAGCGGTCTCTGATGTCTCGCTCCCCTACGCCCCCCTAAGGTTAGGGGGGCACTTTTGGGGTTTTTTTTTTTTTTTTTTTTCCCCAAAAAAAAATGTTTTTTTTGGTTTTGTTTAAAAAACACCTATCTTTTAATTTTAAAAATTTTTCATACCATTTTAACAGTTTCAAGAGGTTTATGTACGTGAATTTTCCCCAAAAATGGGGTTTTTAAAAGGGTTTTTTAAAGTTATTTCATCCCCAAAAAGAAAAAAGTTTTTCGCGGATCTTTCTTTTTGCATAAAAAAATTTCCCAAAATAATTATTGTCAGTTTTTAAAAACAACCCCTCAATAAATTTAACCCCAAAATTTTTTTTTCCTAAAAGGGAAAATAAAAGGGAAGCAGCGTCTGCTTTTTTCCATCAACCCATCTTTATAAAAAAAAAGAAAAGAAAAAAACCCAAAAACAATAGAAAAAAACAAATCCCCAAAAAACCCCCAAAAAAAAAAACAAAAAAAAACAAAAAGCAGAAAACCCCCACCCCAAAAAAAAAAAAAAAAAAAAAAAAAAAAAAAAAAAAAAAAAAAACCCAAGGGGAAAAAAAAAAAAGGGGAAAAAAAAAAAACCCAAAAAAAACAACAAAACAAACATTTCCCCAAACCCTTTTTTTTTAAACATGATTTCAAAAACTTTTAAAAAACTAGGGGCCTTTTTAATAATACAAAAACCCCACTTTTTAACCCCAACCCCAAACCCAAAAAAGAAAATAAAAAAAAAAAAATAAAAAAATAAAATAAAAAATAAAAAATAAAAAAATTTTTTAAAAAAAAATTTTTTTTGAAAGCCAAAACACAAAAAGCAAAACACCCACACACTCATACACACCCCCCACAAAACACACACCCCCACACACTACACACAAAACACAAAACACACACACCCACCCGTGCTTTTTACACCCCCCACAAAACCCCACACCCACCCCCCACACAACACACACCCCACCCCACACCCCCAACACACACACACGGTTTGCCCCCCTTTCCCCTCACCCCGCATACTCTTTGGGGTTTTAATTTCACACTTTTAAAAACCCTTTTTTTTAAAAAAACTTTTAGTGCCCCAAAAAAAAAAAAAAACCCAAACCCCAAAAAAAAACCCCTCCCACACACACACACACAAAACACGACACACAAAAAACACACACACCACACCCCACACACACACAACACCCCCTTTTATCAATTACAATGTAACAAAAAAAAATTTTGACTTAATAATTTTGATAACAATAATAATAATAATAATAATAAAAATTTTAAAAAAAAAAATTTTAAAAAAAACCCCAAAAAAAATAAAAAAAAAATTTTTTAAAAAAAAAAAAAAAAAAAACCCAAAAAAAAAAAAAAAATTTAAAAAAAAAAATAAAAAAAAATAATAAAATTTTTATAAGCAACCCATGTCGCCCCCAACATCTCCCACTTCAACTCACACTTTACATTTTCAAAAAAGACAAGGAAAAAAAAAACCCCAAAAAAAACGACACCCCCTGACCCCCAAAACCCATATCACTGAGAGGAAAAAAAAATTTCGCCCCCAAAAAAAAATTTTTAAAAAAACAAAAGAAAAAAAAAAACAAAAAAAAAAAAAAAAAAACACATAAAAAAAACACCCAAAAAAAAAAAAAATTTTAAACCCCAAAAAAACAAAAAACCAAAACCACACGGACTACATAATTTTTAAAGGGAAAAAAAAAAAAAAACAACCCCAAAACAACAAAAACCCCACGACAAAAAACCCTTTTAAAAAACATGGGGAAAAAACACATTTTTTAAAAAAAAAAAAATTTTTTTTAAAAAAATGGTGGGCCCCAAAAAAAACCCTATCAAAAAAAATGGGCCCCCCCAAAAAACAATCAGGGGGCCAAAACATCCAAAAAAAAACCAAACCACACGGGACTACATATTAAAGGAAAAAAAAAAAAAAAAAAAAACTAAAGCAACAATACCAAAAAGGCCCCAAAACCCAACACCACGAGGGGGGAAAAACATAAAAAACACAGGGGGATGCCCCCCCTTTTTAAAAATTTTTTTTTTTTTTTTAAAACCCCCGGGTTTGGCAACAGCTTACAAAAAAAAACAAGGGGCACCAACCAATTTTTAAGACTTAAAAAAAAAAAATTTTAAAAAAAAAAATACAAAAAAAAAAATTTTTTAAAAAACCCTGAAACGTCAATATGAAAACCCATGTCAGACTACAACCAACCCCCACCTCCAATTCCCATAAAGGCAAAGAGAAGAAAAAAAAAAAACCCCAAAAAAAAAACCCCAAAAAAAACAAACAAAAAAAAAAAAAAAAAACCCCCCAAAAAAAAAAACGAAAACAAAACACCGCCAATCCCAAATTTTTCCACTGAGGGGGAAAAAAAAAAAACCCCCCAAAAAAACATTAAAAACCCAAACCCAAAAAAATAACAAACAAACAAAAGCAAAAAGGGAACCAAAAAAAATAAGGGAACCCCAAAAAAAAAAAAAAAACCCAAAACAAAAAAAAAAACCAAAGCAAAAAAAAAAACAAAAAACAAGCAAACAAAAAAACAAACCAACCCCCAAAAAAAACAAAACCCCCAAAAAAAACCCCCCCAAAAAACTCAAAAAAAAAAAAAATTTTTGGGGGGGGGGAAAAGGGAAAAAAGGGGGGGGGAGGGGGTATCAAGGGGAAAAGGGGGAAAAAAAAAAAAAAGAAACCCCAAAGAATTTTAATAATGATTTATGAATTTTTTTTCATAAAAAAAAAAAACCCTTTTTCACATTTGAACAAAAAAAAAAACAAACAAACTTTTTAAAACAAAAAAAAAAAAAAACAAAAAAAAAACAAAAAAAACATAAACAAAAAAAAACCCCAGAAAAAAAAAAATAAGGTTTTTCCCCCTTTTTCAAAAAAAAAAAATTTTTAAAAAGTGAAAAAATTTTCCCCTTTTTGAAAATTAAAAAAAATATTTTAAAAAAATTAAATTTTTTTCCTAAAAACTATAAAACGGGGTTTAAATAAAAAAAAAAAAAAAAAAAAATCCGATCTAGTCGTAAATCAGGGGGTTTTGGGTTTTTCCTTGTGAATTTTAAAAAAATTTTAAACGTAAATTTTTTACATCATTTAAAATTCCCCCATCCTGTTCAAATTAATTATTAAAAAAAAAAAATTCAAAAAAACAAAAACCCCCTTTTTTCCCCCTTTTTCCCCCCTTTCCCAAAAATACATTTTTTAGCAAAAAAAAAGGGGAGTTTTTTTTATTTTCCCGTGACCCCCCCCGTGAAAAAAATTTTTGGGGGTTTTGCAAGAGTATCAATATCTTTAGTTTTGTTTTAAGTATGGTTGAAAAGGATTGGAGTTGTTCTTAAACTTTTTTGCATAAGTAAATTTTAAATTTAAATTTTTCCCCAATTTTTTTGAACTTATTTTTATTTTTGATACTTTTTTAAAAAAGTTTTGGGGTTTTTTTCCATAAATCACTACCTGAATATGGGAAAAGGGTTGTTTTTTAAAGATTGTTTCGGGGGGGGGAAAAAAATTTTTTTAAAAAGGGGGTTTTTTTTGTGCTCATTAATTTTGAATCTAATTTGGGGGTTTTTGGGAGGGGCATTTTTCCCCCTTTACAACTTTTTTACAAATAAAACTTTATTGAGATAAAACCCCTTTTTTTTTTAAAGTAAGAAAATTTTTTGTTAGCTTATAATTTATTGATGGTTAAAAAGGGGGTTTTTTTTTAAATTTTTAATTTTTAAAACCCCAAATTTTTAAAAACTCTTTTATATAAAACCCCCGGGGGAATTTCAAATTAGTTTCCCCTGGGATTTTTTCCCAAAGAATGAGGCAAAAAATCCCCAACTATAGGCAAAGTTTTGTCCACAAAAAAAGAGTTTGCGTGAATTTACTATCTAGAAAGTGTTTTTAAAAATTTTTTGATAGCGACGTTCCTTTTTTTGTAAAAAATTTTTTTGTGCCCACAAGGTCCCGGGGGAAAAATAAGATTATTGTCGATAAAAAAAAACCCCGAAAATTTTGTGTGAGTCAATTTTTTTTAATGATTTTTTGATCAAAAAACCCCGATTTTTAAAAATTTTTTTTTCCCCTTTTTTGCCTTTTTTGCTTCTAAAAACCCCCTCCTTTTATTTTTAAAATTTAAAAAATTTTTTCAAATTTTAATAACCCCCCAAAAAAAAATTTTTATATTTTTTTTTAAAATTTATTTAATTTTTTTTTGGGGGGCATATCCCCCAACAATAAAAGGTGTTTTTTTAAAAAAGAAAAAAATTTCCCCCCCCCCCAACCCAAAAAAAGGGGTTTTTAAGGGGGATTTTTAAACCAAAAAATTGGGGAAAAAACAAAAAAAAACCCCAAAATTTTTTTTCCCTTTTTTCCCCAAAATTTTAAAAAGGGAATTTTCCAGAATTTTTTTGTTTGTTTTTTTTTCACCCCCCAAAAAACCATTTTTCAAACCCAAAAAAAAAACCCCCCTTTTTAAAAAAAGGGTTGGGGTTAAGTTGTTTGTTTGAAATTTTTGGGGGTTTTGGACTAGCATGGAGTGTTAAAAACCCCAAAAGTTTTTTTTAAAATTTTCCAAACCCCAAAAATTTTTGGGCCCCTTTTAGTATTTTTTTTTTTTTTGGGTTGGGGGTTTAAATTTGGGGGTTTTTTCCATTTTGTTGGTGAGCAGGTACAAAATTTGAGTTTTTGGAACCGGGGGTTTTTATAAAAAAAAAATTTTGGGGTTTTTTAACAAACCCCTGGGTTAATATAAAAAATTTTTTTGGGGTTGGGGTTTTCCCCAAAGGGTTATTTTTTTAAGGGGGGCCCCATAGGGATTAAAAAAAAGGTCTTTTAAAAAAGAAGGACAAGAAGAATTCCCCCAGATTTGTTTTACGGTATGATTTTTCCCCTTTTTAAATAATTAAAAAAAAAATTTTCCCTTTTTTTTAAAAAAAACCCCAAATTTTAAAAAATTTTGCATTTTTTCACTATAATAGCCCCGGGGAAAATTTTAAAAATTTTTTAATCCAGATTGTCAAGGTCACGTTTTCGGGGAAATTTTTTTTGAGAGATAGGGGCTTTCCAACAGGGTTTTTTAATTGTCTTTTGGGAAAAATTCAATGGGAATTTAATTTCTTTTGATTAAATATTTTTTCAAAGGGGAAAATTTGGGCTTTTTTAAAAAGGGGCTTTTAAAAAGATAAAAAATTTTAAAATAAGGGGATGTTTTAGAAAAGGGTTTTTCAGTTCAACGTTTTAAAAGTCTTTTTTAAAATGCCCTTTTGGCTTTTTAAAAGGGTTTTTATTAAAAAAATTTAAATTTTTGGGGTTTCCAAAACCTGGCGAGAGGGGGATTTTTAAAAATTTAAAATTTTTTGAAAAAATTTAATCATTTTTTTATCCCCTTTTTTTGGTTTTAAATTTAAAATTTGTTTTCTTTGCTTTTTAAAAAATTTTTCTTTTTTACCAGGGGGTTTTTAAATAGTCTCTTAAGGGAAAATTTTTGACTCTATGTTTTTTTTTTTTAAACCCCAAAAGGGGGTTTGATTTTTTCTTTAACTCTTTTTTTGTTTTAAGGGGGGGGGGCCAAAACATACACTAAAAAAAGGGGGTTAAATTTTCCCGGGGGGAATTTTTTTGGAAAAATTTTTTGGGTTTTTTTTTGGTTTTCTTTTTTGGTTTTTATATATTTTTTTTTGAAAAAAAAAAATCAAAATTTTATCAATTTTAAAGAAAGTCGGGGTTTGTTTAAGTTTTTTTAAATTTTTTTTTAAAAGATGGTTTTTTTTTCCTATTTTGGGGGAATTTTTTTACACGATTTTTAAAAACCCAAATTAAACACACAGCATTGTTGACGGGGGATCCCCCCAGGGGGGAAAACACATACTTCTTTTTTGTTTTTTTTTTTTGGAGTATAGATTTTATAAAAATTCTAGAGTTTCTTTTACCGATTTGGGTTTTTTTCCCCTTTTTTTTTTTTTCCCCCCGCATAGTAATGTTTTTGACTCCTTATTTTTTGGCTTGGGTTTTAAAAGTCGTTTTAAAAAAACCCCAAAAAAAAAATTTTTTCATTTTTTTTTTAAAAGGGGCACTTAAACCCCTTAAAAAAAAATTAAATTTTTTTCCCCAAAACCCTTGGGGGGGTTTTTTCCCCCCGGGATTTCTGTATAAAATCCTATTTTTTTGGGGTTATTTTTTTTTTAATTTTTTTTTCCCAAACCCCAAAATTTATTCAATTTCATAAACATCAAAGTTTTATAATTTTTTGGGGAACTTTTTTAGAAGCAAAATATTTTAAATTTTAAACCCCGTGGCCCCTTGGGGTTGTGGGAAAACCTGTCGAAAAATCGGGTTCCCCTTTTTAATATTTTAGGCATGGGGGCAGTTACGGTGGGGAAGGGGGGATTCAGAAAGGGGGAAAACAAAAAAAAAATTTATTCAATCTTTGGGGGGCCCCGTATGGGGGAAAAATCATTTTTTTTTGTTTGTTGCATTGTTGATATTCCGGTACCCCACCCCCGGGGGCCCTTTCTTTTGGGGCCCCCTTTGGGGCTAAAGTTAGGGGGAAAAAGAAAAAATTGATTTTTTTATTTTATAAAAATGTAAAAAATGAAAGTTTATTCAAAATAAGAGATTTTTATTATAAAAATTTTTTTTCCCCAAAAAAAGCAAAAGTTAAAATTTTCGAAAACAAAAAAATAAACACAAATCAAAATCTGTAAGGAATGAATGTGTTATAATAAAAAAATTTTTGAATCCAGTCCTGTTTTCCCCTAAATCATATACTACGGTCAAAAAAATAATAAAAAAAAAAGGGGGGGAAAAAAAATTTTTTTTAAAAAAAATAAAAATAAAAAAAATTTTTTGCTAAATAAAAAAAACCAATCACCCACTAAAAATTAATAAGATACTAAAAAAAAAAGAGATACATTTGGGGCAAAAAAAAATAGATGAAAAAGCAAACAAAAATAAGTATGGCAAGTTTGGTTCAAAAACTCCAATCCACACTAGCCCTGGGAACAATGCCCTTTAGAAGGGTCTCGGGGTTCCCCATATACCGTAAAAAGTAAAGGCAATTTTAAAACCCCCCCAAAATTTTAGATAAAACACTGCAGCAAGACATTGACCCCAAAATTTTTTAAATTTGGGGGGAAAAAAAAAAAAGAAAAAAAAAGAAAAAAAAGAAAGGGGGCTGGGGGGCTGGGTGAAAAGTTGGGGGAGAGAGAAAAAAAAAGAGAGAGGGGGGAAAAGGAAAAGGAGAAAAAAAAAGGGGGGAGAGAGAGAGATTTCCATTCAAGAAAACTTTATCAACAGGGGGAAAAACTTTCATTTAACATTTGGAAAACCCGCAAAACACATTTGTAATTATAGAAAAAATTTTAAAAAAAAGGGTGTAAAGTTTTTTTTCGGGCTTGCAGGAAACCCCTTTAACGCAGGAAAAGCAAAACACACGCATGCACACCCCACCCCGTTCACAAAATTTTTTCAAAACGTACACAGGGGTTTTCATACGCAAAAGGGGAAGCCCCGGGGGTTTTCATACCGGGGAAGCCCCCAAAAAACTCCCCCCGGCCCCTATCCCCCAGACACAAAAACCCCGAAAACATACGCACGCACACACCCCACACACACGCACGCACGCACTCACGCGCGCATGCCGCACACACATACACACACACCACGCTTTTCAAAAAAAACACACAAATACAAAACCCCCACAGGGTTTTAAACCCCTGTTTTTACATGTTCCCCCTTTCCATACCCCCCAAAAAACCACATACACACACTCCCAAAACCCCCCCCCCCCCCCTTTCCCCCCCCACCCCCATACTCCAAAAGGTACACACACCCCCCCACACAACACACACAAAACACACACACACACACCACACACACTTTTGGGTAAAAAAAAAGGGGGTAGATCGGAAAGTTTTTTTTAAAAATGGCTGTGGGAAGCTGCCCCGGATTTTTTGTTCCCTAACACACTTGTGACTTTCTGAACACTGGGGGTTCCTTGGCTCGGGGGGGGGGGAAAATCCTGCCCCCGTAATTTTGCCCCCCAAAATGAGGTAGGCCTATTGCCCAAATTTTGCACTTTTGGGGGGGGGCCTTTAAGTCGTCGTTTTGTTGAAGGAAACCCATCTTGAATTTTTCAACCTTTTTGGGGGTGTTTTTACCCCTAGCCTTTTTTGTCACTGGTCGTTATGTTGGGTGGGTTTAAAATTTGTCACGGGGCCCCACGGGCTTTTTACTAGGGGTTTTTGGGGGGAAACGGATAATTTTTTGGGAAAAAAGGGGTTTTTTTTAACCCCCCGGAACCCGGGAAAGGGGGGGGGTCATCGTTTTTGGGGCCTTTTTAGGCGCTCCAGTCCTGGGGGGAAAAAAAAGGGGGTGTTGTTTCCCCCAATTAAAAACCCCCTCTTTTAGGCAGGTTTTTTCCCCCAAAAAAGCCGTCGACCGTGAAGCCTTGTCCCCCCAGTGGAAAGGGCGTCGAAGGGGGGGAGGAAAAAAAGGCCTTTTTGAAAAAAACAAGGGGGAAATTTTTTTTTTTAGGTGGGTCAGGGGTTTTTTTTTAATCTGCTTTTTGACTGATCCTGCTTTTCGTCCCTTTAAACCCCACGTGGAAAAGGGGCGTGCTGTTTGTGTGGGAGAGGGGCGGCGTGTTGACAGCCCTGACCCGCAGGTGTTTTTTACTGTCAGGGTGGTTTCTGCAGGTTTCAGACTTGCCCCGGGGCCCCCCCCCGACATCTTTTTCCCCGTCCCCCCTTTTTTAAATGAAAAAACCTAACAACAAGGTGTTACACTCTACGGGGGGGTTTTTTTTTGGGGGTTTTCCCGGGGGGGTGGAAAAAAGGGGGGGTTTTTTTGGTGCTTTTTGGGGGGAAAAAAAAAATTTTGGGTGTGGGCTTTGGAAAAAAGGGGGGGGGGGTTTTGTGCGTGTCCTGCTGGGGTGTTTTTGTAAAAAAAAGGCTGTTTTCCCCTTTTTTTTTTGCGTGAATTTTCGGGGAAAAAAGGGTTTCTTGTCCCGCTTTTTTTGTGGGTGGGGTATGAAGTTTTTCAGTCCCTGGTTTTGGGGCTTGGGAGAGAATTTTTTGTTGGATGTTTTTTTTGTTGTAAAATTTTTCCTCTGTGGGGTTTTTTCTTTTAATTTTGGGTTTTTTTTTTTGTTGTCTGTCTGGGGGGGTGAAATTTTTTTTTGGGTGTTTAGTTGCACGGGGGGTTTGTATCGGTTTTTTTTGGTGGTATTGTTATGTTGTGTTGACTGTCCTTTTTTTTGATTGTAAATTTGGAGTTTATTTTTTTCAAAGATCTGCTGGTAATTTTCCCCCAAAGGGGTTTTTTTTAGTTCCCGTTACGTTTGGAAAATCTCTTTTCATTGTTTTCATGGGTTTTTTTACTCTGGTTTCAGTGTCAGAGTTTTTCCCGGCTGTTGGGTTTTGTTTCCCACCTAAATTTTTTATATTTGTGTTTTTGATTTACACACGGGGTGGTGTTGGGGGGTGTGGGTGTGTGTTTTTTGGGGGGTTTTTTTTGTGTGTTGTGTGTGTTTTTTGGGGGTGTGTCTTTGATGTGGGCTGTTGTTGTTTTCCAGTAATTGCATAGGCCCCAAAAAGGGGGAAAGATTCATGGCCAGCTTTACAGGGACAATACTCGAAAAAGAGATTTTTTTTTTTAAAACGTTTTCTTCCCTTTAAAAAGGTTTTCGAAAAACCCCCCCTAAACTGCAAAAATTTTTTATCAAAAATAAACCCGGTTTTAATTTTTTAAAATTTTTCGGGTGTGACCGAGAGGGGGGAGAGAGAAGAAAGAGAGAGAGGAGGGGGGAGAGAGGGGAGAGAGAGGGGAGAGAGAGAAAAGGGGGGAGAGAGAGAGAGAAGAGGAGAGAGCCCCCGAAAAAATTTTTCACTGAAAAATTGGGGAAAAAAAATTTTTAAAAAACTCGGCCTTGGTCAAAAAATACTTTTGGTTTTTGGGCCCCCCGGGGTACCAATGAGTTCTTTCATATCGTTGGGGGAAACAAATTTCACAAATAAGAAAAAAGAAAATTTTTTTTTACCCGAATTTTTGAAGAAAAAACAACAATTTTTTTTTTTTTCCCGATTATAAAAACCCCCAAAAACAAACCCTAACCTAATTACAGAAAAAACTATGATGGTTTTTGAAAAAATCAAGCGTATTGAGGAAAATCAAAAGCAACATTATAAAAAAAAATCTTGAGACAAAAAAGGTTTTTTCCCTTTTTTTCAAAAAAAAATGAAAAATACATCTATACAAACCATGCAAAGCACTCATCTTTTCAAATCTGACGCCTGGCAATTTTGGGTTTTTTTAAAAATTTGCGAAAAACTTTTCTCTCAAAAAATTTTTGGGCATGTAACATTTTTCCGTAGAAAGTGGGGGTTTTCCTTTTTCAATTTTCGATTTAAAAAAATGGACCCAATTTTTGGGGGCGGGGGTTTTTTACGTAATATAATATATATTTTTAAAAAAGAGAGGGGGAGAGAGGGGGGAGGGGTAGAGAGAGAAAAAAGAAAAAAATGGGGGGGAGAGGGGGAGAGGGGGAGAGAGAGGAGGGGAAAAAAGAGAGAGAAGAGGAAGAGATTTAAAATTTTTTTTTTGCGGTTTTTATGTTTATTTGGGTTTTTTTTTTTGGGTTTTTTTTAAAAGTGGGGGGGGGGGGGGGTAGTAAAATTTTTAAAAAAAAACCAAACCCTTTTTTTTTCTTTTTTTTTTTTTAAACTTCTGAAAAAAATTATCACAAAAAGAGGGATTGAAGTAGCTCTGTTTTGTTTGTGCAAAGCGGCGTGCGTGCATGTGTGCGTGGTGGGGGGCCCCCCCCCGCGCGCGCGGGGGGGTCTGTTTTTTTGTTTTTTTGTTTGTTTATTTTTGGGGGGTTTTATTTGTTTTTTTGCTTGTTCCTTTAAAAAAATGAAAGTGACCCTAAAGTTGTACAAATACAAAAAAAAAAAAAAAAATTTTAAAAAAAAAACAAAGAGGGAAAAAATTTTTGTTTAGAATGTTAGTCCCAAACGAGGACAAGGGGGTTTTTTTTAAAGAAAATTTGGTTTTTTTTGGGAGCTATATCATGTTTATCGACTTTTAGACATCCGGAAGGGGGCACTTTTGGGGGTTTGTTTAAAAATTCCCCCGGGGGCTTATTTAAAAAATTAATTTGTGCATTTTCTTTTCCCCCTTCCATTTATTTTAAAAAATTTTGGGGGGGCCAATTGGATTTTTTTTTGGAGTTTTTGCCCCCCCTTGGGTTTTTGAAATTTCTCCCACCCCCAGCCCTTTTATAATGGCCTATGGCCGAGGGACACAAAATTTTAAAATTTTTTGGGGGGCCCCCTCCCCCTCTCCCCTCCCCTTTTCCTCTCTCCCCCCTCTCCCCCCCTTTCCCCCCCCCCCCCTTTTTCCCCCCTCTCTCTCCCCTCCCCTCTCCCCCTCCCCTCTCCCCTCTCTATTCTCTCCCCCCCCTCTCTCCCCTTCTTCTCATGGAATGATTTTTCTTCTAAAATTATTTTCACCTTTCTCCCCTTAAAATTTATGTATTTTTACTTTTCGAAAATTTTTTTTTCCTTTATTATTTTCATTTTTACTTTTTTTTCCGTATTTTTGTTTGGTACTGCTTTTTAGTTTTTTTTTTTAAAAAAACTTTTTTTTGATTTACCCCTTTAAAAAAAGGGGGGGGACTGGTTTTTAAAAAAAACACATGTGTGTTTTTCAAAATTTTCCTCAAAAAAAAAAATTTTGGGGCCCCTTCCCTTTTCCCCCTTCCCTTTTTTTTTTCCTTTCCCCCCTCCCCCCTCCCCTCCCCCTCTCCCCCCCCTCCCCCCTTCCCCCCTCCCCCCTTTTTTTCCCCTCTTCCTTTCTTTTCTTTTCCTCCCCTCCCCCCTCTCCCCTCTCTTTTCTTTTCTCTCTTTTTCTCCCCTCCCCCTCTTTTTGTGAGAAAGGGGGGAAAAACCTTGGAAAAAAAATTTTCCCTTCGAATAAACCCTTTTCCACATTTAAATGTCAGGGGGGAAATTTTAAATGAGACTTACACCCAAAAAGGGTTTTTGGGGGGGCTGTTTGATGTTTTTTCCGTGGCTTTTTTATAGAGGTCGGGGGGCTTTTTTAATTAGGCTTTTTTAAAAGCAGTGTTTGGGGGCGAAATTTTTTTTCCCCCCGCTATTTATTCCGCGATTAGGGGTCGTTTTGGGTTTGGGGAAATTTTTTTTTCGAATTTTGTGGGGGTTTTTTTTGTATTTTTTTTCCCCCAAAAAAAAGGGGTTTTGGGCCCCCCCGGGGTTGCCCCCTTGGGGGTTTTGCGGGGGGGTCGATACAAAGAAGGGCAAAGGAGTTGGTTTTTTCCCCCCGTTTTAACCCCCTTAGATAGTTTGCCTTTTTAAAAATTTTTCCGGGGGGTACTTTTTTAAAAGCGGTTTTACACCCCGCCCCGATATGGCCTGTTTTGGTTTTTGGGGCAATAAACAACATTTTTGAATTAGATGGGGTTTTTTTAAAAACCTCCCCATACTACCAAAAATTTTCTGGGGTTTTTTTTTTTTTTTGTTGTTGTATTTTTGTTTTTTTTTTTTTACCTTTGGGTTGGAGCGTGTGGGGGTATGGGTTTAAAAAGTTTTTTTTTTTTTTTTTTTTTTCCCCTTTTTTTTTTTTTTTTTTGGGGGGGGGGGGGGGGGGGGGGGGGCGGGGGTTCAGGGGTTTATTGCAAAATTGTCACGGGGGCCCCCAAAAAGGCAAAAAAGGGGTATGTAAAAAATTAAGAGAAGAAAATTGGGTTTTAAATTTTAAAATTTTTAAAAAAATGCGCAAAAAAACCCTTTCCCCCCCAAAAAAAGCGCGGGGCCCTTTTAAATTTGAAAAGCTTTAAAAATTTAAAACCCCATGGGGTTTTTTTATAAATTTTCAACGCAATGTATTGTGAAAAACCCCCATTTCCCCCTAAATTTTTGGGGGAATAAAAACGATGTAAAGGGGAAAATTTGTAAAATGGGGGAAAAAGGGGGGAAGGGGTTTTTTAGATCTATGGGGGGGGGGTTCCTTTTTCCAAGTTCAAAAAAGGTGGGGCCCCGTTTTTTAAACCCCCCGGGAAAAATTTTCATTTTCCCGTTTTTGTGTGTGGGGGGGGGGGGGGGGGGGGGGGGGGGGGGGGGGGGGGGGGGGGGGGGGGGGGGG
>JASPKP010002656.1:20000-22326 GCA_030674155.1 Stramonita haemastoma | reverse complement strand
GGCAACAGCACACGTCCTTCCACTGATGCAACAGTTCACTTCCCCCCCGAGAGAGAGAGAGAGAGAGAGAGAGAGAGAGAGAGAGAGAGAGAGAGAGAGAGAGGAGAGAGAGAGAGAGAGAGAGAGAGAGAGAGAGACTGCAGCCGAGCATCAAAGAAATTTGGATTTTCAGGGAAGAAGTGTTACAAGTAGTTTCTTTTGAACTGCCACAAGCACAGGCTGGATTATGTAGTTGATGTCTTTTATTCAAATCATAGTTAAGACTACTCGTTTTGTAATCTAGGTCTATAATGAATTATTTTGCAGCTTTCATTTCCCCATTAAAAAAGTGCTGTATCTGAGCATTTACTTCTTTGTCATTTGCACTAAAATCAGAGTGGGGAACCCCCCCCCCAAAAGTGGGTTTCTGCAAAGTATCATCTGAAACTAACTTTTTTCTTTAAGACTGTGAACAAAAAATCCTGTATTCCAGGACAATTAGCCTATATGCAAACCTGGTTCACAGTGGTAGAAAAACAGTAGGGGCAGGACAGCCTAGTGGTCAGAGTTATGCCTTCGTGATCTGTTGACCCGGGTTCAAATTTCGTTCAAGAGGATTTTTCCTTTGGAGTTAACATCAGTGCCGACTCCACTCCCCACTAAAAGTCCTTCAGATGAGACTGTAAACTGATATCCCGTGTGTGAATGAACGCAGGACATATTGCACTCACGTCAAAACCCGTTCCGCTCTTCGGAAGAGTAGGCCATTGTGTGCCAATGGGAATGGATAACAAAATTGACAAAACTGCATACATACGAAGCCTGGATGTGAAAAAGCTCATTGAGTGCTTAGTCCATTATCCTCGAAATAAAAGAATAAGTAAATGAATAAATAAATAAATAAATAAAGAGTTTGAACAAAGTGTCACCTGGACTAACTTTTCTATTCAGCCTGTGGACGGAAAATCCTGTACTCCAGGACAGTATGCATATGTGCAAACCTGGTCCACAGTGCCAGAAAAACAGGCAGTGGTTTTGGTTTTTCTTCCTCGGCTACATCTTCGAGGTTTAGCAATGCTGAGATTTTTACGTATGTAACCCTTCTTTCTTGACTTTGAGGATGCAGTTGGAAACTTCAGCTGGAAATATTCTCCAATGTTCACGCTCATGCTTGTTTCTTTCTGTCCTTGTTTCTGTTTTCTCCTCCACTATCTTGTGTCAGAGACAAGGGCAGACAGATAGCGGGTAAGGTCCTGTGAAAGCAGAAAGGCTTGACGTAGGTGAACACTTAATGAGCATAGAAGAAAGATGATGATGATGAGAGAGAGAGAAAAGAGAGAGAGAGAGAGAGAGAGAGAGAGAGAGAGAGAGAGAGAGAGAGAGGAGAGAGAGAGAGAGAGAGAGAGAGAGAGAGAGAGAGAGAGAGACAGACAGACAGACAGACAGACAGACAGACAGACAGACAGACAGACAGACAGACAGACAGACAGACAGTCAGACAGACAGACAGACAGACTAGCAAATAGACATATCACATATCTGCAGATTGACCAACAAACAGACAGACAGACAGAGATTTGTTTAACTACGACGACTCCAAATTATTAATGTCAAAACGAACTGGCCCCCAAGGCAAACGAAGCTTACTTGATAACAGTTAGTGCCCTGAAGTATTTGCCACGGCTCTTGAACTGACATCAAATCATCATAAATCTTGCTCAAAGATAAGCCAACCTCTCTCTCTGTCTCTGTCGTCTGTCTGTCTGTCTGTCTGTCTGTCTGTCTGTCTGTCTGTCTGTCTTCTCTCTCTCTCTCTCTCTCTCTCTCTCTCTCTCTCTCTCTCTCTTCTCTCTCTCTCTCTCTCTCTCTCTCTCTCTCTCTCTCTCTCTCTCTCTCTCTCTCTGTGTTTGCTATGTTTAATTATATAAATCAAGATAGGTGCTTCAACCATCCATCATTATTTGGTATGTTAATCCGTTTCGTGTTTAGCGTGTTTCTTCAACATTTTTTTTTTCATTTTTTTCCCTTTACCTTAGCTTGACATCATTAATCAGTGTATGATCCATGTAGAGTTTTCTTTATAGTCCTTAAAAAAACATATTGTTTTGTTGTCGTATTTATCATAGCTCCTATTCAGGGAAACGGCTGGGTTACAGAAAAACAAAACATGTGTATGTGTTTATCTGTTAGCCTTGGAAACACAGATCATCATCATCATCATCATCATCATCATCATCATCATCATCATCATCATCATCATCATCATCATCATCATCATCATCATCACCATCAGTCTCTCTACGTCTCTCTCTTTCTCTTCCACCCTCTGTCTGTCTGTCTGTCTGTC
>JASPKP010002656.1:10000-17500 GCA_030674155.1 Stramonita haemastoma | reverse complement strand
AAATATATATTGAAACTATTGAACTGGGTAAGAAAAAAAAATGCATAAAAAAAATTCTCCAATCTAGTCATCAGATCAAGGAGAGGAGATGTGCGCCACCTTCAATTTGCTGGCCCCTAGAGAAGCTAGTGTCTCTGATGCCTCGCTCTCCAATGACCTCATAGGTTAAGGGAACTATTTTACCTTTTACCATTACCTTTTTTTGCCAGTCATTCATTCGCTTGGCAGTCATTCATTCATTTGTTTGTTTGTTCTTTCCTTCCTTCGCTCATCTATATCTATGTATTCACTCACTCTCTGTGGCTTTACCTACCCTCTCCATTTACCTCTACGAAGACAGCATCACAAGTATAAAGAGAATTCTACAGGTGATAAATCTTTCATTGTCCATAATATAGCCCAGCTTATCGTGGTTAGAGTCATGTTGGTACCACAAGATCTGTTACTTTCAGACAGGGCTAAGGTTGCTTGTGAAGTAAGTGTATCGCCATTTCTCGGTTAAAAGGTAAGCAGGATGCAATGACTCTCTCTCTGTCTGTCTGCCTGCCTGTCTGTCTGTATATCCGTTTGTCTACCTGTCTGTCGATTCGTCTGTCTATCTGTCTGTCTATCTGTCTGTCTGTCTGTCCGTCTGCCTGCCTGCCTGTCTGTCTATCTATCTGTCTGCCTGTCTGTCTATCCGTCTGACTGCCTGTGTGTATGTCTGTTGGGGAGGCGGTTAGCCTAGTGGTCAGAACATTGCGCTGGCAATTTGACGACCCAGGTTCGAGTCCGGTCGAGGAGATTTTTCTCCTGGAGTTAACATCAGTGCTGACTCCACTCTCCCCAAAAGTCCTTCGGATGAGACTTTAAACCGAGGCCCCGTGTGCGAACGCACGCAGAACATCTTACGCACACGTGTAATCCTGTTCCGCTTTTCGTAAGAGTAGGCCATCGTGTGCCGGTGTGAATAGATGACATTTACAAAACTGCATACACACGGGGACTGGATGTAAAAAAGCACAAGATTGCTTATTCCATTATCCTCGATATTAAAGAATAAATCAAATCAAATCTGTCTACCTGTCTGTCTGACTGTCTATCCGTTTGTCTGCCTGTCTGTCTGCCTATCCGTCTGTCTGCCTGTATGTCTGTCCGTCTGTCTGCTTTTCTGTTTGCCTTTTTGTCTGTTTGTTCGTCTGCCTGTCTGTCTGTCTATCCGTCTGTCTACCTGTATGTCTGTCTATCCGTCTGTCTACCTGTATGTGTGTCTATCCGTCTGTCTACCTGTATGTGTGTCTATCCGTCTGTCTACCTGTATGTGTGTCTATCCGTCTGTCTACCTGTATGTCTGTCTATCGGTCCGTCTGCCTGTATGTCTGTCTATCCGTCTGCCTGTCTGTCTATCCGTCTGTCTGTCTATCCGTCTGTCTGCCTGCCTGTCTGCCTGCCTGTCTGTCTGCCTGGTTTGTCGTGGTTGAGTTCGTGTTAGTACCAGACTGACCTTTCACTTGTAGACTGGTATAGGGGCAACGTTGCCAGTAAAGAAATGTGTCCTTGTTTTGGGGGTTCAGAGATAAGCGCAGAGAATGTGGATTTGGTCTGTCTGCCAGTCTGTCTGTCTGTCAGTAAGCTTTTATATCTGTCTGTCGGTCGGTTCGTCTGTCTGCTCAGCTTATGGTAGTTAAATTTGTAGTTAGTACCACCAGACAGTCATGTATGTTCGTTTTAGACGGTGATACTGTTGCTTGTGATGCGTGTCGCTGTTTCTGAGCTAAAAGAGATCAACAGCGTGCGTTGATGGTCTGTGTGTCTGTCTGTCTGTCTGTCTGTCTGTCTGCAAGTATGTCTTTCTGTCTGCATGTCTGGCTGTCTGGCTGTCGGTCAATCCGTTTAGCTTATCGTGATTAAATTAACTGTCTGTCTGTCTCTAGGTCTGCCTGTCTGTTTGTATGTTTGTCTGCCCGCATGCATGTTTGATGTCTGTCTGTCTGTCTGTCTGCTCAAACGTATCGTGGTAAGTTCTAGACCGCCGACATTTTACTTGCAGACAGGGATAATGTTGCCAGCGAAAGGTTTTGTTATTTCTTGGTTAAAAGACGATAAGTAGCGAAAGTAGATTCTGTGTCTGTCTGTCTGTCTGTCTGTCTGTCTGTCTGTCTGTCTGTCTGTCTATATTTCTGCCCTTTTTGTGTGTATGTCTGCGCGGCTTCTTCTGTTTAAATTTTTGAGTCGGTGCCAACCAGACGTTTTACTTTGAGACAAAGATTATGTTTCAAGTTAATGAAGAAGAAAGGGATAACAACAGAAGAAGGGAGAGAAGAAGAAGAAGAAGAAGAAGAAGAAGAAGAAGAAGAAGAAGAAGAAGAAGAAGAAGAAGAAGAAG
Organism: Stramonita haemastoma; assembly: GCA_030674155.1. NCBI lineage: Eukaryota > Metazoa > Mollusca > Gastropoda > Neogastropoda > Muricidae > Stramonita > Stramonita haemastoma. The sequence continues at coordinate 15,135 of JASPKP010002656.1, read as the reverse complement.
GAGTGAGGAGGAGGAGGAGGAGGAAAAGGAGAAGACGAAGAAGCAGATAGAGAAAACAGATTTCAGAAAGAAAGAAATAATGATGATTTACAACCCTTAACCGCAAGAGCGTTGAACTCTACGATAATTAGAATATATCTAAACTTAGATGAATGCCTCTGTCCCCCTCCATTCTGTTTACACACACACACACACACACACACACACACACACACACACACACACACACACACACACACACACACACACACAGAAGAAACGATAAAGAAATGGGTGGCGCTGCTCATGGGGTCATACGCTCTTTCTGGAGAGAGCAGCCCGAATTTCAAACAGAGAAAATTAATCTGCCGTGACATAAAGTAGAATATAAATAATTATAGAATATACAATCTAATAAACTATAAACGATCTGAAACTTCTGGAACAAATTTAACTTCTATTAGTATAACAGACATGCTATGGATGGGTGGGCTGTGTCTCTTGTTCACAACAGCTGCCACACACCCCTTCAAGTGAAGGTAAAGAGAGACCTCGTAGGTTGATAAACGAATCTGGGGGGTTACTACAGTCCCTACACACAGCAAACACAAACAGGCACACACATATGTGCGCACACACGTAACCATATACACACTCTCGCGCGTGCATGCATACACACACGTGCATACAGGTACGCATGCACACATTCAGACCCACACAAGCACGTTCGCGCGCCCGCGCGCTCGCACACACATCCACACACACACACACACAGATAGGAGGATCAAAACTCATACAAACAGAAAGGGAGGGAGGGAGGGAGGGAGGAGGAAAGAGAGAGAGAGAGAGAGAGAGAGAGAGAGAGAGAGAACTGAAACACTGAACACTGAAACTGTTTAATGTACATCGGCCTTAGACCACAATACACTTTCAGGGGCAAAAATGGAAAGATGAAAAAAGACATATAACTTTTTCGTAAAATTTGGTAGTGCTTTGCCATCATACCTTGGCGTGTACTCCACACATTACACCCTTGAATGTATATCTTCCGAAATCATGACTAAATAAACAAATAATCAAATAATCAAAGGCTGACATTTTATAACATACAAAACACAAACATCAGGCACATCGTACATCATGACAAAAATGGACATCAATTTACTCACTGACTGTCATTGTCAAAATAGTTACGATATTCATACACAATTGTGTTCTCAAAACATTCACCACACCAGAGAAGTGTGCCCACTATATGTAACCATGTCAGCCCTAGGCCAATTCAATGTAGCCACATGATGTATTCAAAAATCTTATATTTCACAGTACTTAATCACAACATATAACATCCATGTCATGAAAACAACAAAAAACTAGATGGTAGTCAAACCCTGCAACAAGGCATCCCGTCAGAAGCAATGTTCACTCATACCCTGTCCTACACGCACATTTTCGTCCGATGTTTGTACACAAAGCATTCCCTCAACTGCCGTCAACCACACACACACATTCGCGCGTGCGCGCACACGTGCGCACGCACACACACATGCATGAGTCTGCGCACCCACCCACACTCACACTCAACTCCTCCCGCCTCCCCTCCTTCACTCACAGAAACACAAATACACTTGCGCACACATGTTTGCATGTACACACATACACCCACGCCCCCCCCCCCAAACACGCATGCACGCACGCGCACACACACACACACACACACACACACACACGCGCGCGCGCGCGCCGCGACCACATACTCAAACACATACGCACAGGTACGTACGCACGCACTCACGCACGAACGCACACACTCATGCACGCGCTCACTCTCACACACACACACACACACACACACATACGCACACATACTCACACACACACACGCACGCACACACACACACACATACACACACACACACACACACACACACACACACACACACACACACACACACATAACAGAAATAATTGCTCATGGTCATTCTCATATATCATATCAACACAATGTTTAAATAAATGTTTCCAAAATGAAGTTTTTCCTTCTGTTTATCGCATGGAACACGAACCTCGATAAATTGTGCCTGTGGGTGGGATTTGAAGCCTTTAGTAATGCATGGAAAGGAAGGTTGGCTGATTCTTTAAGAAATTTAGCACGCAAATCCTCATAGGCAATGCATTTAAATATGAAATGATATTCATTTTCAGTTTTTTCTTTACAACATGGACACATTTTATTTTGTGCAATTTCACTGTAACGATGCACATTATTGTTTAGAGGAAGTACATTAAATCTTAGTTGTGTTAAGGCAACTCGAAAACAATATGAATTCATATCTAAAATATAACTTTCTTTGCCAAAATCAGTTTTGAATGTCCTATACATTATGTACCTATCACGATCCCTAACAGCCCCCTCCCATTCTTGCATGAACATGTCAATAAGCCTTTGTTTGAATATACATAAAAATGCTTTTATATCCCCAACCCCTTGTTGCAACCAAACAATATTAAATCCAGTGACACACAATATCTCTCTAACTTTTGAGACCCAACAGTGTTTACCAGAGTTGTCAAGTTCAAGAAGCATTTCATACGCTTTAAATGGTAACCTTTCTCTACTCATTTGCAATAGTTTAAACCAAAATCTTACACATGCTATATATGTATTCACATACAATGGATATCTTCCCAGTTCCCCATATATCATTTTATTTGGAGTTCTAACTGGAACACCAAGGAACCTTTTACAAGCAGCCATATGTACCTTTTCTAAATGTTCTAATCTATTTAGTCCCCATACCTCGGCTGAGTAAGTCAAAATTGGTTGGATCTTTGTGTCAAAGATTTTAAAGAAGGTACCCGCTGTCATTTCCTTACATTTTTGGAAAACCCGTTTAACCTGTACAACTGCCTTTTTCCCTTTAGTAGCTAAGTGCAATGTGCCTCTTTTGGCACTAACCATTGTTGTAAAATTAAATCCTAGGTAGCAGTAACTTTTTACCACTTCTAATCTGTTACCATCAAAGAACCATTTTTCACTTTTACCTAGAAACCCTCCCTTCCTAAATACCATCACCTTAGTTTTATCAATATTGACACATATATTCATATTACAACAACAACTCTTTAAAACATTTAACTGGTTTTGAAGTCCACTTGGAGTAACTGACATCAGTGCTACATCATCTGCAAAGAGTAAAATGAATAATTCCATAGCATCGTGCATCATTCGAACCCCATGTTTACCTTTATCATGCATTTTATTTGCTAATTGATTTATGAAAACAGAAAATAAGGTAGGGCTCAAAACACATCCCTGTCTAACTCCTACTGGTGTTTCAAACATGTCTGTCAATTCAGAATTTACACGCACACATGACAACAATGACATATACATAGCTCTAAGCGAAGCAAAAAATCTACCTTGCACACCTTGATCTTTAAGACATTGCAAAAGTTTATCATGTTGAACTGAATCAAAAGCCTTCCTAAAGTCTACGAAGGCAACATAAAGCTTTCTACCTTTCCTACTCATACAATTTTGAATTACAGCATACAGAGTAAATATTTGATCAACTGTAGAATACTTTTTACGAAAACCTGCTTGGCACTCTGAAATGATATTGTTATTTTCTAACCATGTGTACAGCCGTGTATTCAAAACTGTTGTATAACATTTAGAAATTATGCTTAAAAGAGATACCCCTCTATAATTGTCTACATTTTCAAAATCTCCCTTTTTATGTAATGGAATGATGATAGCTTTTGACCAATCATGGGGGTAGACCCCTCTTTCAAAAATTTGATTAAATAGTTTTGTTAGAAATGCTTGCACTATTTTACCCCCACTTTTCAACATTTCGGCAGATATATCATCAATGCCACATGCTTTGCCATTTTTAAGTTTTCTGATGGCCTGAATAACTTCATCCTCTGATATGTTTTTATTAAGAATATGGCCTGCTTCATCAGACAAATCAAATTCAACATCACAATTATTGCTATCTACCTTATCTGTTTGGAAAATGTTCTTAAAGTGTTTAAACCAACTATCTGTGGATATATTATTAGTGATCCTTTCTTTGTTTGTGCAACCCATAGCTCTTAACTCCTTCCAAAAACGTGAGGGACTGAGAATTTCCCTTGCTAACATGTCAGCTTTTTGCTTTCTAAAAGCTTGCCTTTTCTTCTTTAATAGTAGTTTATATCTTTTCCTAACTTCAACATATGCAATTCTATCTTCTTCTTTCCTTGTTTTTCTAAAATGGTTTAATTTTGTCCTTGCTTCCTTTTTTGTTTTGTTACATTCACCATCGAACCACTCAGATTTTTTCTTTCTTTTAGGGTATAACTGCTTAAACATACATTTACTCGAATCTTTTAGGCAGTGAACAAAAATTTCTAATGCATTATCAACATCACTATCTATGCTTGCTGTAGCAAGCATCATTCTGTTTTGGATTTCTCTACTCTCCCAGGTTTTGACAAAATCATTCTCATACGCCTCATTCCATACAAATTTTCCTGACATCACATTTTCATTTTGTTCTGTTCCAGTAAAGCCAATAGCATTCATTCCCTTAGATTGTAAATGCATAGTGACTGGTAAGTGGTCTGAATCTACATTGTTCAAAATAGACAAAACTGTAACACAATTTGAGGAAAAAAGTTCAACTGACACAATAAAATAATCCAACATACTGTCCCCAGAAAGTCCAATATATGTGCACCCATCATCAAAGCCTGGTTCACACAAACCATTTAATATAAGACAATCAAATATATTACAAAGCTCTATCAACTGCTCACCAAAACTGTTTATTGAACTGTCCTGCGATTGTCTTGGATACTGATTATTATCTGGGAGTACTGTTTGCTCATAAACATCATCATCTCCATTAAAATAGTAGTTTTTCTGTGCAGTGCGTGCATTCAGATCACCACATAACATAATGAGGTGATCTCCATATGAATCATGCAGATCTGTTAAACATTGCTCCAAAAGTTCAATGCCGTAGACCCCGTGCTGAGTCTTCCAAAATCCAGAGTCACAAGGTGGGATATATGAACAAACAAACATAATATTTTTCATTGTACAAAATAGATCTTTACTAATACTTAAAACAACCATGTTCTCCTGTTCTATCTTTATGCGA
>JASPKP010002655.1:5000-15000 GCA_030674155.1 Stramonita haemastoma | reverse complement strand
AGTCACATAGATCAAGGTAGTGTGCCACAGTGTCACAGAGATCAAGCAGTGTGTCACAGTGAAGGCAGTCACATAGATCAAGGCAGCGTGTCACATTGTCACAGAAATCAAGGCAGTGTGTCACAGTGAAGGCAGTCACATAGATCAAGGTAGTGTGCCACAGTGTCACAGAGATCAAGGCAGTGTGTCACAGTGTCACAGAGATCAAGGCAGTGTGTCACAGTGAAGGCAGTCACATAGATCAAGGCAGTGTGTGACAGTGAAGGCAGTCACAGAGATCAAGGCAGTGTGTCACAGTGAAGGCAGTCACAGAGATCAAGGCAGTGTGTCACAGAGATCAAGACAATGTCACAGAGATCAAGGCAGTGTGTCACAGTGTCACAGAGATCAAGGCAGTGTGTCACAGTGTCGGCAGTCACAGAGATGGACAGAAACAGTTAAGCGGAGACATTTGTAGCAAAGTGCTGGTTTTACACTGCATTGTTTGTGGAACAGAAAGCCAGCGAGGTTACTGCAGTAGAAGGGTAAAGTGTTCAGATCTTGTTTCTAAGAGCAAGTCAAGCAGCAGTGTTTGGAATGTGTTGTAGGGATAGATGGATGAAGCTGGCAGACCTGCCATGGCCTGTCTCTGACTTCCTTATGGAGGACCTACACTGAAGCTATACACGGCTGGAAAATACTCCAGACGTATGAAGTGTGCTCAAAAGACCAAAAACAGAATACTCTTAACAATTTATTCATGTCAGATGATTCAGATCCAGTGTTTCCATTTCCTTGTTGTTGAAGCTGACTTAAAAGAGTCCACAGTAGAGATGGCAGCTGATGAAAAGAACTACACTGTTCCATAGTCATTCAATACTGAAGTGCAAGTGTGCCTGTAGGTGCGTGTGTGTGTGTGTGTGTGTGTGTGTGTGTGTGTGTGTGTGTGTGTGTGTGTGTGTGTGTGTGTGTGTGTGTGTGTGTGTGTGTGTGTGTGTGTGTGTGTGTTGTGTGACATAAAGAATTTTTACTTAGACATGTATAGTGATGATGACATCATTTGGACAATGAGATGTGTCCATGATGTTGGTGTTTTCCTTCCCTTGATGCCTCTGAAGCTGTCTCATGGAAAGATGGAGCAGAGGGACTCTGAGTACCACAGCGGATCCAGTGGAGAAACTCCCTTCTGAATTTGGTTCCAGTCAGGCAGTAGAGAACAAAGTTGATGGCACTGTTGGTGAACCACAGAAGTTGTGTTGCTGCATCCAGCAATTTGGCCATAGCTTCTGTCTGAGGGTGTCCATGTATATTATCCAAATTTTGGTAATACCACAATAAGAAAATACATATTGGCAGTGTGAACACCAGAAAAGCACAGGATATTGCCAAAACCAGGACGGTTGTTCTGTAGGAGGTTTTCTTCCGACTGTCAGTGCTGTGTGCAGTGTTGATATTGGACTCCACACGTGCAGAGATGGAAGAGGAAGAAGACACTGCTTTAAACAGACTGACAGACAATATAATGTCACAGACAATCATACAGACACTGGGAAAGAGGGAGGCCATGCACAAATCCATCCAATTAAACACCAAAATAAAGAAGTCAAAATACATGCCCCCTATGGGAAAGCATTCATTATTATGACTGATGTCAAATCCAATCAGAAGATGAAAATCAAGAGCACATGCAGAGAGGACAAGAGTTGCTATGACAATCCACGATCTTCGCACAGTGCACATCACACGCATTCTGTGTGGCCACAGGACCGCCATTGTTCTCTGCACTGTCACACAGGTCACCAGCCAGGCAGACGTATTGTTACAGGTATAGACGAGGAAGTAACGAATCTTACAGATGACTGTATGCAGAGTGTCCAGATTTACCTGGAAAGAATACAACATCCAGAAGCGTGGCAACTCGATACACAGCAAGGTGAGATCAGACATGGCAAGGGCCATAAATATAGCATGCTGAGAAGAGTTGTGGTCCTTGATACGACGCATGACGCATATAGTGGCGATGTTTCCAAAGCCTCCCAACAGAAGAATACACGGAGGATATGTTTTCCAGATGATCACAGAGACTTGGTATTCAAGGTAATCCTTGTATGATGACTCCTCTGTCCAGTGTGTAGTGTTGTCCTGTAGTCCATCACTGTCACTTGAAAAGCTGGTCATGCTTGACATGTACCAAGGCTGGTTGTGAAAGGGATTCTCTGAATTTTGCGGAAAAATGTCTCTCTCTCTCTCTCTCTCTCTCTCTCTCTCTCTCTCTCTCTCTCTCTCTCTCTCTCTCTCTCTCTCTCTCTCTCTCTCTCTCTCTCTCTCTCTCTCTCTCTCTTGAACTCTCTCTCTTGAACTCTCTCTCTTGAACTCTCTCTCTTGAACTCTCTCCCTCTCTCTCTTGTTTCTGAATCAGATAAGAAAAATACAAGTTTAGTGTTGACTTACAGTGATATGGAGGCAATCATTAAGTGGTCTCAAGAAAACGTTAACAAGCATCTCGATAATCTCCTTCTCACTGTACAAGAAGTTGCAGTTGAAAGCAAACCTCTTTTTGATGGAAATTCTGGCAGAGATGTTCCTTAATTGCCCCTTAGGTTACAAAGTCCTTTGCTATATTCTTGCTGTTATATTGTAATCAAAATAGTAGATGAAAGGCATAGACCCTGACATAACACAATTAACGCCTTGATGTGGAAGCCATGTCATGTGATTATTTATACTGTTTTGGGTGTTCTTTTTGTTTCATCAAACTTTTTGCTAAATTTGATATTTTGCTGTAATCATGTTTATTCATCGCTCTTTGTTTATGGATACTCTGAGTCTGAACAATAAACCATTTTGTCATTGTCATTGTCTTTGTCGTCTCTCTCTAATAGAGAGAGAACTCTGAACTCTGAACAGGTTCAATCTTTACCTTGTCCCTAAGCCACATTACATGGGTTTGGGGAGGGAGGAAAAACACTATACAGATATTGTGTAAAATACAGTGTAACATAAAAAACAACAACCAATTCTTTGTGAACTCTGATCATAGTAACCACTCTTGAACAAATTTGGAACATGATAAATATTTATATTATGCTGCATCAATATTCTTCTAATATAAAAATTTATATTATACTGCATCAATATTCTTCTTAATAGGCATCTAAACCAGTTTGCAAAAATGAGAGAGAGACAATTACAATGACAATGACAAAGATTTATTGTGTTAGATTTTGCAACCCATTCACAAACAGGTAGTTGGGGAAAGGGACCGAAATTGAAAGATACAACAAAATTGAACACTGTACAATATCAACGATTCTTCGCGATTGGTAGCCAAACCGCGGTATTGTTTATACATGTTCTACATGTGTGCAATGTCACTGGTAATAACTGGTTGATCATGGATGTCGAAGCAGGGGCCGAGGAACTGTCACAGAGCAGCATTTGCGGTGTGGTTATACTGCAGGCTGGTCAGTGGACGTGTCTGGAAGATTCCCGTCTTTAGATGATGCAGATTTATACACAGAACACTTGATCAGAAAGTAACCAGTCCTGCTTATCCCAGAATGAATCTGACTGTGTCCATAACCATGCGTAAGTTATCCAGTCCTGCACTGATCCCGTCTTTGATCTTCTTGCGGTCAGTAGGTGTCCACAGCTTCAATCTGGCGTAGATTTCCCGTTCTTCCTGGTTCATGCCTTTAGTGTCCCTTTTGGCCAACCAAAAGATATTGGTAGGCACGCCACTTTCAGCTGTCCAGTCAAACTGGAATATCACGTCATCGCTTTCACACGTCACTGTAGAGGGCCTATCATCAGAAACCAACACACCACGAAAGTCCCGATTCCTTGATGGGTTCCCCAGTTTTCTCTGTAGAGATCTATCAGTCAGTTCACTGACATAGTCTCTGATGACGTTCACACTGTAGCCAGAGTCTTCAGCCTTCTGTAATGCATTGATACAATCACTGCCCCCTGCTGTATCCACTGCAGGCACACACATAAGGTCAATTTTGTTTTGATGATCAATGCCTGTGCCAGTTTCAACCTGGGTGACATGAGAGGCCATGGGGTGAAATTCACGTGCAGAGTGCAGGCCATGGGGGAAGTTTGGTCTGAAGTGTGGTCTGGAGATATTGGCCTGTCCCAGTGTTCCCCACTGGGGTTTGGTGAAGACCTACACATAAACAGACCGAGTGAATTTCCACAATCGAAAATGAAATTTCGCTGGTCTTAAAATCTTCTTGTCTCTTCTCCTCTGCCTGTCTCCTCTCCTCCTCTTCTGCCTGTCTTCTCTGCTCAGCATGTCTTCTCTCCTCCATCCTTCTCCTGTCCCTGTCAAGCTGACTGGGAGGCTTTTTACGGTAACACTGTGGGACTGATGATGTTTGTTGTCCCGCCATGTTGACAGTGTCAGAACCTGTCTTCAGTCTGAGTACAATAGTGGTGCTGTCTCCTTCTCCACAGATTTTCCAGGAGGTCAGGTGACTTTTCTGTAGCAGGGCACCTAGGGTCATTTCCAGCATCGTGGGTAATCCAACAATGGGCATAGTGCTGGATAAACTCGGCTTTTCACCCAAAAATCAACGCACCTATAGGTGTACCTGCCTATATCCAAGGGACATCACCCTCCCCGAGCAGAGAGAGAGAGAAGGGGGGGGGGGGAGGAGAGAGAGAGAGAGAGAGAGAGAGAGAGAGAGAGAGAGAGAGAGAGAGAGAGAGAGAGAGAGAGAGAGAGAGAGAGAGAGAGAGAGAGAGAGGAGAGAGAGAGAGAGAGAGAGAGAGATCAAATCAAATCAAATCAATTCAAATAAAAATTTTATTTCCAGATGGTACATTGAGTAAGCAGTAAATTTGCTCTTTTTCATCAAGCCATTTATCTAACACACACACACACACACACACACACACACACACACACACACACACACACACACACACACACACACACACACACACACACATATATATATATATATATATATATATATATATATATATATATATAATATATATATATATAAAGACCTGCATGCACACAAGAAAAAAAACCCCCAAAACCCAGCAAAAACAAAAACTAAAAAAACTAAAATCCACTTAAACAAAAAACGGACTGACAGAAATGAAGCAAATGAAATGGAGAGAGAGAGAAAACTTTCTTTCTTTATTTTTAATTTTTTATTTTTTATTATTATTTTTTTAACTTTGAAAACTTCCTTTATTCAAAGAGGGTGATAGAATAAGCAAAAATTGCTTTTTTACATCCAGCCCTCGGAAAAGACCCCCCCACCTCCCGCCCCCCCCCCCCCCAACACACCCAAAACATAAGATAAACAAGCAAACAAAATCCCCACAGTATACATGAAAAGTTGCAAATGTACACAATATGAAAATAGATAATGAAAAAACTTTCTAATGAACAAGCAAATACTAAATACAAAGGGTACAGAAAAAATCAATTTCAAGATTCATGAGGAGAGAGAGAGAGAGAGAGAGAGAGAGAGAGAGAGAGAGAGAGAGAGAGAGAGAGAGAGAGAGAGAGAGAGAGAGAGAGAGAGAGAGAGAGAGAGAGAGAGAGAGAGAAGAGAGATGAATGAATGAATGAGAATGAATGAATGAATGAATGATGAATGAATGAACGAATGGACGAACGAACGAACGAATGAATGAACGAATGAATATTTAAAGAGGGTAATAGCATAAGAAAACATGCCTTTTTACAATCACCCTTCTGGGGAAAAAGGAAGAAAAGAAAAGAAAGGCATAGCAATAACAAACAAACTGCACATATACATTGTATGAGTGAAGAAAAAATAAGAAAAAATCCATAACATCATCCAATTACAAGAAACATTATCTACGCTTATGCTTTTATCTTTTACAAAATAAGAGTACAAAGTCACAAAATCAGATTAGAAAATAGAGAAGGAAAATATGATTGACTAGAGAGTAGAGTAGAGTAGAGTAGAGTAGAGTAGAGTAGAGTAGAGTAGAGTAGAGTAGAGTAGAGTAGAGTAGAGTAGAGTAGAGTAGAGTAGAGTAGAGTAGAGTAGAGTAGAGTAGAGACTGACAGAGAAGGGATAGACAGGCAGATGAGAGATAGAATACTGACAGACGGACAGACTAAAGACATTCAGTTTCACAGGCAGACAGATACACAAACAGACAGACAGATAGACAGACAGACAAAGAATGACAGACAGCTGATAAAAAGACATATGTAAAACATGATTAAATGAAGTCATGACAAACCATGACTGACATTTTGTGGATTAACAAGAAAACAATATGCTTTTTTTATTCTTATAAGACAAGATCAACAGCCAGTCTCTGTCAGCCTTTCATTCATAAGAAAATGCTTCAATGATTTTTTAAAGTTTAGCATAGAAGTTACATTTTTTAAGGATGCTGGCAGGTTATTCCAGTAAGTGCCACCACAATATACAAGACTACTTTTAAACAAATCTATTCTTGGTTTTGGCACAGTAAATTTATGTGATTGACAATATGTATTTATTTGAAAATGTTTTGCCAGAGTGGGCGGTGCATTTCCATTCAATAGTCTGTGCATCATTAAAGCTTTGTTGTATTCCAACTGCAATTTAAATGGCAAAATACCAACTGATTTATAGTCCACGGAAGTTAATGAGCTTGATTCCAATAGAATAAGGTTAATGGCATGCTTGTATAATCTAATCAGAGGTTTTAATGTATTTGCACTTGCAGAATCCCACAAGGTTGATGCATATTCTATAACAGAACTTATGTGTGCATGGAAAAACTGTTTCTAGTGCTAAGATTAAGGAAATGTTTTATTTTGGATAACTGAAACACCTTTTGAGATACAATTTTACTTAGATTGGCAATGTGGTCTTGCCATGAAAGATTATGATCAATAATGATTCCTAGCACCTTGTGGAAATTTACTTCTTCAATTTTTTCACCTGAAACATTTATAGGGGACATAGAAGAGGCTTTTGTCTGGTTGTTATGCACATACATTTAGTCTTGATTGGATTAAGGGACATGTGATTTAGTTCTGCCCATCTGGTAAGCTGATGTATATTGTCTTGGAGACTAGATGACAACATTTGTAAGGAATGATTTTCAGCATAAATCGAATTGTCATCTGCAAATAAATCACAACAAGCATTCATGTACAAGGGTAAATCGTTAATATAGAGGGAGAAAAGTATAGGGCCCAGAACTGAACCTTGGGGAACACCATTGGTCACTGTGAGAAAATCAGACTGAGACTTGCCAACAAAGACTGACTGTTGTCTATTTGATAAAAATGATTAAAAAAATTGAAAGGTATTCTTTGATATTCTTTATAGGTGTAGTTTCTTTAACAGAAGTGTGTGGTTTATCACATTGAAAGCCTTTGCAAAATCGGCAAAGACAACTCTGGTAAACATATTGTTATTTATATTTAGAGAAGAGAGAGAGAGAGAGAGAGAGAGAGGAGAGAGAGAGAGAGAGAGAGAGAGAGAGAGAGAGAGAGAGAGAGAGAGAGAGAGAGAGAGAGAGAGAGAGAAGAATGATGAACAATGAACAATGAACAAATTTTATTGCTATTCAGCAATGAAGCCATCTAGCACTGCCATGAGATTACAAAAGATATCCTGCCCAATGCTATTAGAGTGACATGGAAACCATGGCAGTAGTGTGGCATGTACATCTAGATAGTTAAAGTTAAAGTCTGTCCTGAGCCTAAGGCTCACCAGGCCGGTGCTTATCCCAGTTTCTGTGGCGTTAAGCAACTGATAGTCATAGACTCCCCCCTGGATAGGACGCCAGTCTATCGCAGGGTTAACCCCCAACACAAAGTTGGTACCCCTTTTACACCTGGGTGGGGTGAGAAAATAGCCGTAAAGTGCCTTTTCCAAGGGCACAACACCATAGCCGAAAGCTGGGATCCAACCGGCAACCTTTAGATTACGAGTCCAATGCCCTAACCACTAGACTACAGCTGGGGCTATGTACATCTAGATTGTATACATTATTGTGGGTATCTCAGTTTTCAAAACAGTCTTTCCTTTTGGAGTCTTCAGCCTGCAACGTCAGCCCATATAAAACCGGATCAGGTCCCAAAGAAGATGTAGTTCCCCTTACGTCTTGTGTGGGCTGCTTCTGTCGCTGGCTGCGTGTTGTGTGCGCTGCTTCTGTCGCTGCGTGTTGTGTGCGCTGCTTCTGTCGCTGCGTCTTGTGTGTGCTGCTTCCCTTTGCTAAGTCTGGAAAATTTGACACGTTCTTCTGGCAACATGTTTTTCTCTTCTTGCTTGATGTACCAGAATATGCACACTGATTCTTCGCCAGTATCTCGGCTGCTAGAATATTCCAGGGCGATGTCATTGGACTCACACATCAGAATATTTTGATTGTCTGAGTCATGAACCTTTCGCAACCCTGCGTTTCTCTCACTGTCCCACAGTCCACACTGTACACATTAGTCTGTTAGAGTAGACACATATGTACCAGCACCAAAATCATCAATGGTACAGTCAATGGTTTGTTCTTCGTGTAGTTCAGATACCTCAGAGGACACATCTATCCTGTCATCTATGGCTGACTTACTCGGTAGATCCAGTGAATCAGGTGTGGCTGAGACACTCAATGCATTGTTGGCACACAGCTCTGTGTACACGCTGCTGCTTTGTTCTTCTGTCTTCACTCTGTCTCGATGCAGGGAGTCACTGTCAGACAAGAACGGCGCTTCTAGGCCAGTCTCTTTCACACACTGACGGCTTGCCTGTCTTTCTTTGTGTTGCTGGGCTCTTTGGATGTGGCCAGGGGTTTCACTAGTGGTTTTTTTTGATAGTACTGAACTCACGAGTTGAAGTTGGGGTTCAGCACTGGGTCTGCCATTTCTGCTGACACTGACATGTCCGCTGGTTTCATTCTCAAAACAACACAACACTGCCACTCTCCCCTGCAACTTTCCAACTCAACACCACGTTGTCCATCAGAAGGGCATTTAAAGTTGTTATTACAATTGCTGGAAGGCCAGTAACTGACATTTTGAAACTTAAATGCAAAAATTTGCAACAGCTTACAAACCCTACCCTGTTCAGTTCTCGTGTGGAGAGCAAGACCAAGAGAGAGAGAGAGAGAGAGAGAGAGAGAGAGGGGGGGGGAGAGAGAGAGAGAGAGAGAGGAGGGGGGGGGGGAGAGAGGAGGGAGGGGGAGAGAGAGAGAGAGAGAGAGAGAGAGAGAGAGAGAGAGAGAGAGAGAGGAGAGAGAGAGAGAGAGAGAGAGAGAGAGAGAGAGAGAGAGAGAGAGAGAGAGAGGAAGAAGAAGATAGAGAGAGACAGAAAGACAGTCAGACAGACAAACACAGTTGTTTGTGTGTGAGAGAAACATTGAACAGAGATTTTTTGGAATATGCAACAGTTTTCTCCAACCCCATCCCTCATCATTTTGGTAGCCACATTCTGACTTCAGGGATGGTGTCTAAACTTGCCATCTCTGTGCATGTAGGTTTTTTGTCATCCAGCTCACAATGGCTAACTCTTCTAAAAGACAGAACAGGGTTTAACGTGTGCCCAAGATGTTCTGGGTACTTTTGCACACAGGTCTCAATTTATAGTCTTAGCCAAAAGACTACTTTGAAAAGAGAGAGAAACAGAGAAACACAGGCACCCTCCCCTTAAAAAGAAAAAAAAAGAGAGATAACAATGTGATGGTGTGGTAGGTAGATTATCTCCCATGTGATTGGAGGGCGCAATCAAAGTGTCGTGTTTCTATTTAGAGACACACCTGTGAATTGCCGATGCTGTTTCCTTGGGTAGTGATGAAAACACTCGTTGCATACACTTTGCCTTCATGATGAAATGTATTTTATGCAACCTCTTTTTAGAGATCACATTCTAAACTGACTAGCTGTGCCATGTTCCCAGGTTTGTGTAGAGATGGGACATCACATGGTCCCCTATGTCCACTCTGCTACAGTGGTGTCAGAAGTGGGATAATCAGTAGTAGATAGTAGTTGTTAAAGCTACTGGATTTTCAGCATCAAATATGCTGG
>JASPKP010000266.1:50000-57074 GCA_030674155.1 Stramonita haemastoma | reverse complement strand
ACTCTCATGCATACAAACTTTAAATCATTTTTGATGTTGTGGCGCGGACTTAGGGCGACACCACAGCCCCGAAGATGGCAACCCCCATAAACATACCCAATTTTTTCGAAAGAAACAGGTACAGTGTACCAAAATGACCCCCACAACACACATCAAAAATTTTTAAAAAATAATAATTTTTTTTTTTAAAAAAAAAAAAAAAAAATTAAAATTCCAAATGCACCACACATCACCACATCTACACACACAAACGTAAAACAAACAGCACCCTTGCATACCCCCCCCCCCCCCCCCCAAACAACCACCCACTATGAAAAAACAAAAACTCGACAAAATTGACGCAATAAACCCTAAACACCATCAAATAAAAAATATCATAAATATCATCACCACAAAAATCCCCCGCCCTCCCACTAAAAACAAACAAAAATCGCACACACAAAACCAGGAACGCACCTACGCGCGCAGCATACACACCCTCCCATAATAACTAAAGAAGCATTTCCAAAGTTTGGGACGAAAAGGGCCGTTTTGGGCCTTCCACCCCCCCTTTTCCGCATTTACAGAGCCCAGGGACCAAGACTCTTTTCTCTCTATGAACAAACTTTACAACCCAAATTTTAAATGTGGGGGGGTTGACTTGTGGCACACCACAGCCCCAAGAGGGCAACCCCCGCTTGTACAAGCCAAGTTTGTCCAAAGAAAAAAGGTACAGTGTCCCAAAAAATCCCCCCGGCAACACACATCAAATAATAATATCATACAATATCATCCCACAGAAATCTGCGGGGTCTCCTCCACACCACAAACAAAAAAATCGCACAACAAAACCAGCAACGCACGACCGCGCATGTACACACCCTCCCATATAAGCTACAGAACCCTTCCAAAGATTGACGAAAACGCCGTTTTGGCCCCTTGCCACCCGACTTTTAATCAGTTCCAAAACCCACGGCACCAAACCTATTCTACTCTATGTACAAATTTTACAATCATTTTTGATGGTGGGGCGCGGGACTTAGGCGACCCCACACCCCGAAAATGGAACCCCCATATACATCCCCCAAGTTTGTGGGAAAAAAACATGGTACATTAACCAAAAAATGCCCCCCACAACACACATCAAAAAATAATAATAATAAAAAATAATAAAAAATAATAATAATAAAAATAATAATAATAATAAAAATAATAATAAAAAAATAATAATATCCTACAATTCATGCACCACAGAAATCACCACATTCATACACACAAAAAACGAAAGGGGGACAAACAGCACCGCTTGCAAAACCCCCCCCCCACACACACACAAAACCAAACCACCACAAATGAATAAACAAGAACTCGACAAAATGTGACGCAATAATACCTCTACAACACTCATCAATAATAATATCATACAATATCATGCACCACAGTAATCTGCACGGTCTCCTCCACACGTACAAACAAACAAAAAATTTCGCACACACAAACACCAGCGAACGCACGCACGCGCGCATGCATACACACCCTCCCATGAATAAGCTAAAGAAGCATTTCCAAAGATGTGACGAAAACGCCGTTTTCGGACACTTGCCACCCGCACTTTTCCGCATTACAGAGCCCACGGCACCAAGACTCTATTTCTACTCTATGCAGACAAAACTTTACAACCAATTTTGATGTGTGTGGTGTTTGACTTTGGCGACACCACAGCCCCGAAGATGGCAACCCCGCTTGTACATAGCCAAGTTTTGTCACAAAGAAACAAGGTACAGTGTACCAAAAATGACCCCGAAAACACCCATCAAATAATAATATCATACAATATCATGCACCACAGCAATCTGCAGGGTCTCCTCCACACTCACAAACAAAAACAATCGCACATACGAACACCAGCGAACGCACGCACTCGCGCAATGCATACACACCCCTCCCATGAATAAGCTACAGAAGCCATTCCAAAGATGGACGAAAACCCGTTTTCGGCCCTTGCCACCCGCACTTTTAATCAGTTTCCAGAGCCCACGGCACCAAGACTCTATTCTATTTCTATCATAACAAACTTTACAATCATGTTGATTTTTGTGGCCTGGACTATGGCGACACCACAGCCCCGAAGATGGCAACCCCCATATACATAGCCAAGTTTGTCGGAAAGAAACATGGTACAGTGTACGCATAAATGACCCCCACAACACACATCAAATAATATAATAATAATAATAATAATAATAATAATAATAATAATAATAAATATAATAAATAATAATAATAATAATAATAAAAATCCTACAATATCATGCACCACAGCATCACCACATTCATACACACACAAACGTACAGACAAACAGCACCGCTTGCATACCCCCCCCCCCCCCCCCACACACACACACACACACACCACACACACTATGAATAAACAAAAATCTCGACAAAATGTGACGCAATAATGACCTCTACAACACTCATCAAATAATAATATCATACAATATCATCACCACAGAAAATCTGCACGGTCTCCTCCACACGTACAAACAAACAAAAATCGCACACACAAACACCAGCGAACGCACGCACGCGCGCAATGCATACACACCCCTCCCATGAATAAGCTAAAGAAGCATTTCCAAAGATGTGAACGAAAACGCCGTTTTTCGGACACTTGCCACCCGCACTTTTCCGCAGTTACAGAGCCCACGGCACCAAGACTCTATTCTACTCTATGCAGACAAACTTTACAACCAATTTTGATGTGTGTGGTGTTTGACTTGTGGCGACAACCACAGCCCCCGAAATGGCAACCCCGCTTGTACATAGCCAAGTTTGTCACAAAGAAACAAGGTACAGTGTACCAAAAATGACCCCGGCAACACACATCAAATAATAAAAATCATACAATATCAATGCACCACAGCAATCTGCAGGGCCCTCCTCCACACTCACAAACAAAAAACAATCGCACATACAACACCAGCGAACGCACGCACTCCGCATGCTAAAAAACAAACCCCCCATGAATAAGCTACCGAAGCCATTCCAAAGATTGACGAAAACGCCGTTTTCGGCCCTTGCCACCCGCACTTTTAATCATTTCCCAAAGAGCCCACGGAAACCAAGACTCTATTCTACTCAAATGCATACAAACTTTACAATCATGTTTGATGTGTGTGGCGCTGGACTTATGGCGACACCACAGCCCCGAAGATGGCAACCCCCATATACATAGCCAAGTTTGTCGGAAAGAAACATGGTACAGTGTACGCATAAATGACCCCCACAACACACATCAAATAATAATAATAATAATAATATAAAAAATAATAATAATAAATAATAATAATAATAATAAATAATAATAAAAAATAATAATAATAAATAATAATAATAATAATAATAATAATAATAATAATAATAATATCCTACAATATCATGCACCACAGCATCACCAAAATTCATACACACACAAACGTACAGACAAACAGCACCGCTTGCATACCCCCCCCCCCCCCCACACCACACACACACACACACACACTAGAAAAACAAGAATCTCGACAAAATGTGACGCAATAATGACCTCTACAACACTCATCAAATAATAATATCAAACAATATCATGCACCACAGTAATCTGCACGGTCTCCTCCACACGTACAAACAAACAAAAATCGCACACACAAACACCAGCGAACGCACGCACGGCCCGCGCATGCATACACACCCCCCATGAATAAGCTAAAGAAGCATTTCCAAAGATGTGACGAAAACGCCGTTTTCGGACACTTTGCCACCCCACTTTTCCGCAGTTACAGAGCCCACGGCACCAAGACTCTATTCTACTCTATGCAGACAAACTTTACAACCAATTTTGATGTGTGTGGTGTTTGACTTGTGGCGACACCACAGCCCCGAAGATGGCAACCCCGCTTGTACATAGCCAAGTTTGTCACAAAGAAACAAGGTACAGTGTACCAAAAATGACCCCGGCAACACACATCAAATAATAAATCATACAATATCATGCACCACAGCAACTGCAGGGTCTCCCTCCACACTCACAAACAAAAACAATCGCAACATACGAACACCAGCGAACGCACGCACCGCGCATGCATACACACCCTCCCATAAATAAGCTACAGAAGCCATTCCAAAGATGTTGACGAAAACGCCGTTTCGGCCCTTGCCACCCCCGCACTTTTAATCATTCCAGAGCCCCACGGCACCAAGACTCTATTCTACTCTAGCATACAAACTTTACAATCATGTTTGATGTGTGTGGCGCTGGACTTATGGGCGACACCCACAGCCCCGAAGATGGCAACCCCCATATACATACCAAGTTTGTCGGAAAGAAACATGGTACAGTGTACGCATAAATGACCCCCACAACACACATCAAATATAATAATAATAATAATAATAATAATAATAATAATAATAATAATAATAATAATAATAATAAAAATAATAATAATAATAATAAAAATAATAATAATAATATCCTACAATATCATGCACCACAGCATCACCACATTCATACACACACAAACGTACAGACAAACAGCACCGCTTGCATACCCCCCCCCCCCCCCCACACAACACACACACACACACACACTATGAATAAACAAGAATCTCGACAAAATGTGACGCAATAATGACCTCTACAACACCATCAAATAATAATATCATACAATATCATGCACCACAGTAATCTGCACGGTCTCCTCCACACGACAAACAAACAAAAATCGCACACACAAACACCAGCGAACGCACGCACGCGCGCATGCAACACAACCCCCCCATGAATAAGCTAAAGAAGCATTTCCAAAGATGTGACGAAAACGCCGTTTTCGGACACTTGCCACCCGCACTTTCCGCAGTTACAGAGCCCACGGCACCAAGACTCTATTCAACTCTATGCAGACAAACTTTACAAACCAATTTTGATGTGTGTGGGTTTGACTTGTGGCGACACCAACAGCCCCGAAATGGCAACCCCCTTGTACATAGCCAAGTTTGTCACAAAGAAACAAGGTACAGTGTACCAAAAATGACCCCGGCAACACACATCAAAATAATAATATCCATACATATCATGCACCACAGCAATCTGCAGGGTCTCCTCCACACTCACAAACAAAAACAATCGCACATACGAACACCACGAACGCACGCACTCGCGCATGCATACACACCCTCCCATGAATAAGCTACAGAAGCCATTCCAAAGATGTGACAAAACGCCGTTTTCGCCCTTGCCACCCGCACTTTTAATCAGTTCCAGAGCCCACGGCACCAAGACTCTTTCTACTCTATGCATACAAACTTTACAATCATGTTTGATGTGTGTGGCGCTGGACTTATGGCGACACCACAGCCCCGAAGATGGCAACCCCCATATACATAGCCAAGTTTGTCGGAAAGAAACATGGTACAGTGTACGCATAAATGACCCCCACAACACCACATCAAATAATAATAATAATAATAATAATAATAATAATAATAATAATAATAATAATAATATAATAATAATAATAATAATAATAATAATAATAATAATAATAATAATAATAATATCCTACAATATCATGCACCACAGCATCACCACATTCATACACACACAAACGTACAGACAAACAGCACCGCTTGCATACCCCCCCCCCCCCCCCCCCCCCCACACCACACACACACACTATGAATAAACAAGAATCTCGACAAAATGTGACGCAATAATGACCTCTACAACACTCATCAAATAATAATATCATACAATATCATGCACCACAGTAATCTGCACGGTCTCCTCCACACGTACAAACAAACAAAAATCGCACACACAAACACCAGCGAACGCACGCACGCGCGCATGCATACACACCCTCCCATGAATAAGCTAAAGAAGCATTTCCAAAGATGTGACGAAAACGCCGTTTTCGGACACTTGCCACCCGCACTTTTCCGCAGTTACAGAGCCCACGGCACCAAGACTCTATTCTACTCTATGCAGACAAACTTTACAACCAATTTTGATGTGTGTGGTGTTTGACTTGTGGCGACACCACAGCCCCGAAGATGGCAACCCCGCTTGTACATAGCCAAGTTTGTCACAAAGAAACAAGGTACAGTGTACCAAAAATGACCCCGGCAACACACATCAAATAATAATATCATACAATATCATGCACCACAGCAATCTGCAGGGTCTCCTCCACACTCACAAACAAAAACAATCGCACATACGAACACCAGCGAACGCACGCACTCGCGCATGCATACACACCCTCCCATGAATAAGCTACAGAAGCCATTCCAAAGATGTGACGAAAACGCCGTTTTCGGCCCTTGCCACCCGCACTTTTAATCAGTTCCAGAGCCCACGGCACCAAGACTCTATTCTACTCTATGCATACAAACTTTACAATCATGTTTGATGTGTGTGGCGCTGGACTTATGGCGACACCACAGCCCCGAAGATGGCAACCCCCATATACATAGCCAAGTTTGTCGGAAAGAAACATGGTACAGTGTACGCATAAATGACCCCCACAACACACATCAAATAATAATAATAATAATAATAATAATAATAATATCCTACAATATCATGCACCACAGCATCACCACATTCATACACACACAAACACCACACACACACACACACACACACACACACACACACACACACACACACACACACACACACACACACACACACACACACACACATACACACACAAGACACTCAAACTGGTTGACTGAAATAACCACCAATCAGAGCAAAGCACCATCATTACACAATTTGCACCGTATATAAAAGCTTTTTCGCGTATTTTGCTCTGCCCATATAAACCTATCTTAAAGCGCGCGAAATTAGCCCCCTCCGCTCTCCCTGTCCCCTTGCCACAGTATTTTAGTCTTTTCGTCCTGCCTTGCTACTTCCAACAGTAGCTGGAAGCCACCTCCACCCCACCCCCACCCCCACCCCTGCACACAGAAGCTCCCCTGAGACTCAACAGTGTTTTGAATGTGTGAGGTTTTTTTGCTGGGGTATGGGCTTGGATGTAAACATTC
>JASPKP010000266.1:42500-45000 GCA_030674155.1 Stramonita haemastoma | reverse complement strand
ACTCATATTCTCGTGGTGTAGCTATACTGTTGAACAATAACTTTGAGTATGAGTTTAAAAAGGTATATAAAGATACATTAGGTAGTTTCATTTTCGCACACATTAGGATAATGGGAAAAGATTGTTCAATTGTCAGTGTATACGGAACTAATCGAGATGAGCCTGAATTTTACATAGATATAGAAGAACGTATCAGGGAGGTTGGGGTGGAGAATGTGATCGTAGGAGGAGATTAGAATTTAGTTCGGGATTATCACTTAGATTATTATAACTATAGACATTATAACAATCCTAAAGCACAAAAACAAGTTGAAAATATGATGGACAATTTAGATTTAGTAGATATTTGGCGTTTGTTACATCCTGAACTCAGAAGATACACTTGGAGAAGAAGCAGACCTTGTCAACAGAGTCGTCTGGACTTCTTCCTTTTTTTCATTTTTTTTTATGCATCATTTTTTTGTTTGTTACATAGTTATACAAAAAGAAAAAGCATATAAACGGTTTTGTTGACAATGAAAGAGCACAAAAAAAGAGAAAGAAACTAGAAAAAAAGAGAGGAACATAGAAAAGAAAAGAGAGAGAGAGAGGAGAGAGAGAGAGAGAAGAGAGAGAAGAGAGAGGAGAGAGAGAGAGGAGAGAGAGAGAGAGAGAGAGAGGGAGAGAGAGAGAGAGAGAGAGAGAGAGAGAGAGAGAGAGAGAGAGAGAGAGAGAGAGAGAGAGAGAGAGAGGGAGAGAGAGAGAGAGAGAGAGAGAGAGAGGAGAGAGAGAGAGAGAGAGAGAGAGAGAGAGAGAGAGAGAGAGAGAGAGAGAGAGAGAGAGAGAGAGAGAGATGACAATGACAATGACAATGACAATGACAATGACAATTATTTTAATGTGTAAGCTTTACAGCCCATTCACATCGGGAAGGAAATCAAATAAAACAATCAAAATCGAACCATAAACAATTCACATCAAATCATCGCGATTGGAAACCATATCTCGGAAATGTTCGATAGTTGTATCATCATCGTCACACCCACAGGAAACAGTACTGAACACTGTCATTGTGATCACTCCTGATCTATTATTATCTGTGTGGCAGAGATGTGTGCTGTGCCATGGATTTGTCAACATTATTTTCGCTCTCAACTGTTTTGCCGAAATGTCCATCTTTTTTCTTCACTCTTGAACTGTCACTGACTCTGCCTATGTTCCGATTTAACTGTTCCAAACGTTCCTGGAATTTCCTGAAATATTCATCTGACGGAAGGGCGGCTTGGGATCGTTCGGTAGATGAAGTTACGCCGACTTTTTGTTCAGTGCTCCAGTCTTCTGTCCCGTCTGCCTCTGTGTTGTCATACGTCAGTGTTACACACGATGAGGCAGGTTTGTCATGGCATTCCTCAGAACCGCTGTCATCCCTTTCACCACCATCGCTGTGTTCGTAACACTCCGAAGTCTGTCCATCCAGCGCAGTCTGTTCATCCAGCGTCAATTCACTGTAGGGCACTGTCACAGACTGGGGGTTGACGTCAGCCAGTGTTGTCAGAAATGGGTGGGCAGAACGCACTGCACGTGCAGTCTGGCCTTCACAACAAGGATTGTCAACAGGCTTGGCCAACATGTCGGGGCTAGTGGCGTTTTCTTGTTTATAAATCATACTGGGAGGTGTAGGGAGAAACAGGCCAGATGGCGATGAAACATTTACCTCTTGTCTTTGTGCTCGAGAGGCATTGTAAGTCTCTGTTCTTCTTTTGTCCCTGGCCACATGTGCTGCACTTTTCTTCCTGTACACAACACTGTCGTTTTGAACAGGCTGACTGTGTGTTACTGGCGGTTGACATGTTGTTGTTGACAGGCGCAGAACTACCACCGTTTGTCTCTCCCTACCGTCAATTTTAAATGATGACAGGCACATATCTTGCAGGAGGGCATTCAGAATATGTTCCAGACGAGAAGGCAAACCTACCACTGGCATACTGTCCACTGTTTTGTACAAACTCCGTAAGTTAATGAACGCAGTGTTGAAATTCCGTCCTGCTGGTAGCCAAGCAAGGGAAGTCACCGAGAGAGAGAGAGAGAGAGAGAGAGAGAGGAGAGAGAGAGAGAGAGAGAGAGAGAGAGAGAGAGAGAGAGAGAGAGAGAGAGAGAGAGAGAGAGAGAGAGAGAGAGAGGAGACTTCCTCCTTATCTCAGACTTGCTATGCAGCTACATAACTGATGCTGACATCCTACCTGGCTATCGTTCTGATTACTCCTTGATTTTGATCACTAAAGAACAAGGTGATAACACTAAAAGAAATCTGCTTTGGAAATTTAATTGTTCACTCTTAAGAGAAAGATATGTATATGTTGTTGGTTTGTTTTTACATGGGGCCTAAACAGTTCGTGGCAAATTTTTGGAGAATCGACACAGTTCCTTGCAAGTTACGACCAACTTCCAACTGCGTTGCTGGGACAAACTGTGTCAGAAGAACGTGTCAGACTGGCCAGACTTTGCAAAGGGAAGCAGCCTC
>JASPKP010000266.1:22500-37500 GCA_030674155.1 Stramonita haemastoma | reverse complement strand
AACTTCATATGACAATATGTGCACTTGTGTGGCTTTTCTCCTGTGTGGGTTCTAATGTGGCGAGTTAAATGTTGATTGGTGGTAAACTTCATATGACAATATGTGCACTTGTGTGGCTTTTCTCCGGGGTGGGTTCTAATGTGGTCAGTTAAATTTCTTTTGGGGGTAAAAGTCTTATGACAATATGTGCACTTGTGTGGCTTTTCTCCCGTGTGGGTTCTAATGTGGTCAGTTAACTGATGTTTCATGATAAACTTCATATGACAATATGTGCACTTGTATAGCTTTTCTCCTGTGTGGGTTCGAATGTGGTACACTAAATTACTGTTCTGGATAAAAGTCTTACCACAATATGAGCATTTGTAAGGCTTTTCTCCCGTGTGGGTTCGAATGTGGCGTGTTAAATTTTCTTTCTGGCTAAACCTCTTTTTGCAATATGTGCAGTTGTATTGTCTTTCTCCATAGTGGATTCGCATATGTCTTCTTAAGTCTGTGTTGCATCTGTATGGCTTCTCACAATGTGAGCACCTGTATGGCCTTTCTCCTGTGTGGATTTGCATATGTCTTCTCAAGTCTGTGTTGTATCTGTATGACTTCTCACAATGTGAGCACCTGTATGGCCTTTCTCCTGTGTGGATTGGCATGTGCTGTTCTAGCTTGCTTTTATCATCAAATAGTTTTCCACAATACTGACACAGGCAAGATTTTTTCTTTGTACAAACTATCACGCCTCCTTCTGTAGCAGTCTGTTTCCTCTGAGGTGTGTCACAGTCAGCATCTTTCACCTCACCCAAGTCATCAGGTATAAAGTCATCCTTGTTTGCCAGGTTATGATACTGTGTAGTTATTTTGCACCTGTCTCTTTCTTTGTCTTTCAACATTTGTCTTTTTTCTGAGGTGCATTGAGCTGACTTGCTATTTGTTATTGTTTCATCACTGTTGTGTGAAGATTGGTTACCATCCTTCTGTTGTGTACTTGTGTTGTTGCTGTTTGCATTGCTTTGTTCATTCAATGTTTGCTCACAGTCAGTGTACTTGTAAGCCTTGCTCCCTCTATGAGTTTGTCTGTGACTATGTAAATTAGATTTTGACAGGAAATTCTTTCCACATGCATTGCACTTCAATGTGTTTTCTTTTACGTGAGTTTTCCCGTGTCTGTCAAAATAACTTTCCCTTCTAAAGCTTATTCCACTGTCTGTGCGTGTACATGTCTTTTGACCTGTATGAATTTGCTTGTGTACTTTTAACCTACATTTAGTAGTGAACACTTTTCCACAGTCATCACACAAGTATGTATTTTGTATCCTTTGCTTTCCCATAGGACTGTAGACAGCAGCGCTTTGTTCAGTGCCTTCTTCACTGCCAGGTATTGTTTCCAGGTTTACCTGTCTTCTACAGTCTAATGTCTGACTAGAAGCTGCACAATTTTCACAGAGGTATGGTTTGAATTCTGTGCAACCTGAAAGATGCTTTTTCACACAAAAATCACAGATGAAAACCTCACCACACCTAATGCATGTGCATTGATTGTCTTCAGTTTGTACAATTCCTGCTGCCTTCCTTTCAGGTGTGTCACAGTTGTTTTTTGTGATGTGACCATACTCAGCTCTGCTGTGTCTGGATATGTCTTTCCTGATATCATTTGTAATCTGTAAGAATGTCTCTATATCATTCTTCAGCTCGTCAACACCACGCCTGTCCATAACACCAGTGGACAACAGGGATTTGTGAACACATACAGTGAAGTCACACGTGTCCTTGATCAGTTTGACTTTACCTGGGAAAGAAACACCTGCACCAAGGATTCCATATTCAGCAGCACCAGTTACACCTTCTATTGCATCAGGAATATCTGCAGTGTTGTTACAGTTACAAGTACAGGCAGTGTAAACGTTTGCATTATCCTCTTCTTCAATGCACCAGTACTCAGTGGCTTCCAGCTTGCACTTTATGTTCTGAAAGTGTGCAGTTGTCTGTTCTGGGAATCCACTTGTCTCAGGCAGGTGTTTGGCATGTTCATGTTCAGTCACACCATCTGTGTTGACAGGTGTGTTGGTCTGTGCTGAAGAATCCTCTGTCTTGATGTTGACTTTGCTGGGTTGACCTGGGTCATGTTGGAGAACTGAAGTCATCTGTAGCAACAACAACAACAACAACAACATCAACAACAACAACAGGTCATGGAAGTTGCTAGAATCAAGAAGACGGGTTGTGTTTTGTTCTATACATGCTACGGTTTTTCTAAGTGCTATATTTTTGTCCGAGCACTAGTAATATTCAAGGAGTTAAGGTTTTCTTTCTACCTCCCTTTTATAGTTTATTACTAAATGCTAAAGCAGTTATGGCAATTAGTAGAAAAAAGCCTATCTTTTTGTCTTTTTGTCCACATGAATGTGTTTCCTTTTGTCTTAGATAATTTATCATATATAAAGCAGTAAACACTGAATCTGAGCAACACTTACAAGCTGAATGCATGTCTTTTTCTGTGTAGCTTCAGCAAGCAAATGTTCATAAGAGGTCAAACATTTCACACCATGCCCCTTTGTGTGTTTGGAAAGATGTCAACAGACTGCTACAGATGATGTAACATGTCAATAACTCACCATCCTCCCCCCCCCCCACAACCACACACACTATCTCTACCCCACAGCAATCAGTTGTCACCACATTCTGCCCACTGACCACACTTGGACTAGGTGAAAGGAAGGGTCATGCTAAACCTAGCACCCTGGACAGAATAATATTGAATTTGTGGCTATGACACACTATCTCTACCCCACAGCAGTCAGTTTCCACCACATTCAGTGCCTTTCAACTGTTATTTATTTCATCCCATCTCAACCCAGCTGGGGCAACTGGTGCTGATTACAGCAGGAACTGACCACACTTGGACTAGGTGAAAGGAAGGGGCATGCTAAACTTAGCACCCTGGACAGAATTTTATTGAATTTGTGCCTATGCCCCCCCCCCCCCCCCCCCTACCCTCACTTCATTTCACTGCATCTCCATATCAACAACCACTGCCTGTCATTAATTAAAGAAAATTCTTTGAAAGACTTGGAAATATTCAAACGACAACGAATAAGACAACTTTCGGTGGACAAATGCATTAACAACTGGTTTAATATGTAATGTGTAAAAGTTCGTTTTTTTATACATATAATGCATGTAGCAACGTTTAGACGGGAGTCCGTATAAGCATTTTGAATTTTGTTTTTATAAAATTCAACACTCATACTCATGTGTTTCAGTTTTTGAGTGTACACACACATGCCCACCTATGATATATCTTCTTAAGGTTTTTCCTTTTTTCAAATATATATATATATATATATATAATATATATATATATATATATATATATATATATATATATACATACATACATATATATATGATTTTTTTAAACTTAGATTGATGGCTTGATAAAAAAAGCAATTGCACTGCTTCAGTTGTGTCAGTTATTGATGTCAGCTCATTGCCAAGGCCTACACGAAAATGTGATGTTGTAAAATGTTGTGTTGAGATTGCCTTCAGCCATGACAAGCTCTTAACAAAACAACCTGCACTCTCCTTCACAGGAGAATAAATCCTCTGAAGTCGGAGTATGGCTGCCTATATGCCGAGGTACTTGAAAATAGTCATACATGCAAACTTCTCATTCAGTGTGCACAATCTCACTGTGATTCCCAGGTGGAATTAGTGAGTCAGAGTGCACATTCTGGGGGACTTCCCAGAGTGTTAAGCTTGGGAACAACAACAACAACAACACACACACACACACACACACACACACACACACACACACACACACACACACACACACACACACTCAGAGAGAGAGAGAGAGAGAGGAGAGAGAGAGAGAGAGAGAGAGAAGAGAGAGAGAGAGAGAGAGAGAGAGAGAGAGAGAGAGAGAGAGAGAGAGAGAATCTTTTTCATTAGTAGAAAACCAACTCAATAATAGATTATTTTTCTTCAAAGTTTTCTTATTTAACTTGACATACTTAACATACAGACTAGATGGGAATGTGAAGTATCTTCTCTTCCTCTTTCTTCCTCTACCACTTCCACACACGGCAGACAGTATAGTTCAGGGCATCGTAAAATTAATGACTAGAAAATACACATGCTTGAAGAAAACTACTTGTGCAAAACAAAGACAAAGACAGAGATATAGGTTTAAAATAAAAAATCACCTTGTCCATATTTTCACAATGACATTCATCCACAAACTGACAGTGGACCACACACCCAGCTCTCAAAGTATTCTGAACTGTGCTCAGATATCTGTAGAGCCATGGATGTGTTCAGTGTTCTATGAAAATGAATGAATGCATGTGCTGCACTACTTATAAAAATAAACATTGAGTTTGGTCGAGGTAGGAGTAAAAGAACCTCAGAAAAAGAATGATTTGCTTCATCTGTTAAACCCTTCACAAAAATGTTCATGGATAGCTGTTATTGTCATTATGTTTGTTATTGTATTACTTTTATCTGTTTGTCTACCAGGCTGGCTAACAGACTATCTGGTTGTCTGGGGCTTGTTTGGTGTTTGGGGTTGGGTTTGTTTTTTTTGGTGCCTCATCTTCTGTGAGGTCTCTGTCTTGATGTTTCACACACTCATTTCAAGCTCCCCAGCCCAGCCCTACCCAGATGCATTGTCTCATCCCTGTCTTGATGTTTCACACACTCATTTCAAGCTCCCCAGCCCAGCCCTACCCAGATCCATTGTCTCATCCCTGTCTTGATGTTTCACACCACTCATTTCAAGCTCCCCACCCCAGCCCTACCCAGATTCGTTGTCTCATCCCCAGGGCCTGGAGTCCACAGGGAGCTCATCAGTATTAGGCTGCCAAGGAGCCATCTGCCAGAGGGGTCCTGCACTGCTGCTGGGTCACTTTGGTGGTGTTCAGTGGTACCTGTTCTGAGCTAACATAAGCTGAACACCACCTACTGTACCCCCCTACTATCAAGAGTATTAGCTCAGTTGCAGAGCCAGACTGAGTGAGTCACCCACCTGAGGTGGTGACCACCACAACGTCCCTCCAATGAACAACACCCCAAACCTCCAACCTCAAATGCTTTGACACAAAGTCACCACAGACACAGACATGTATGGGGAAACCAATCTGAGGTGACCATGAAACCAGAGCAACTTGGGCTACAGAATCAGAGGCAATTTTTATTATTGCATGATGATCAATGGTGATGACGATGATGTAATGCTGCTGCTATGGAAGTGCATCTGCTTTGAGACTTCTTGACAGGGTTGTACTCTACAATTACTGTCATCAAAGATCCCAGCGACAACCTGGCCTGTGAGATACAGACACCTGCAGTGTTGGTCAGGTAATTTGAGCAACATTCTCAAATTCGCATCCCTAAAGTGGATGAAGCTTGACTGTGTGGTTCCAGTCTCCCCACTATATTGTCATTATTCTTGTGCGCCCTGCTTGGTTTTCGATGCGTACACTCTACCGGATTTCCTTGCCACAAACTAGCTTTCTCAGCTCTTGAGGGCTTCGGTGTCACCACAAGTCCGGCGCCACACACGTCAAAGATAGTAGGGGAGGGAATATGCACACGGTGCCATACTGTCCTGGTGCCTTGGGGTCTGTAAGCGTGCAAAGGTCGGGGAAGAATGGGCCGCAAAACGGATCTTTAGGTCCCGTCTTTGCCCCAAACCGAACCTTTTTGACAGGGGAGTGGGTATGCATGCGCGCACGCGCGCGCGCGCTGGTGTTTGTCAGTGAGTTTGTTTGTGTGCACGCATGTGGCAGGGACCCTGCAGTTTGCCCTGGTGCATCATATTGCTGTATATTGTCATTATTATTGTGCGCCCTGCTTGGTTTCCGGTGCGTACACTGTACCCGATTTCCTTTCCCACAAACTAGCTTTCTAAGCACAGGAGGGCTTCTGTGTCGCCACAAGTCCGGCGCCACACACGTTGGAGATGGTAGGGGAGGGAGTTTGCATACGGTGCTATACTGTCCTGGTGCCTTGGGGTCTCTAAGCGTTGAAAAGTCGGAGCAGGATTGGCCGGAAAACGGCTCTTTGGGTCCCGTCTTTGCCCTAAACCGCACCTTTTTGGCAGGGGAGTGGGTATGCATGCGGGCACGCGCGCGCGCGCTGGTGTTTATCAGTGCATTTATTTGTGTGCGCGCATGTGGTGGGGACCCTGCAGTTAACCCACGTGCATCATATTGCTGTATATTGTCATTATTATTGTGCGCCCTGCTTGATTTTCGGTGCGTACACTCTACCCAATGTCCATACCACAAACTAGCTTTCTGGGCTCTTGAGGGCTTCGGTGTCGCCACAAGTCCGGCGCCACACACGTCGGAGATGGTAGGGGAGGGAGGATGCATACGGTGCCATACTGTCCTGGTGCCTTGGGGTCTGTAAGCGTGCAAAAGTCGGGGCAGGATGGGCCGGAAAACGGCTCTTTGGGTCCCGTCTTTGCCCCAAACCGCATCTTTTAGGCAGGGGAGTGGGTATGCATGCGCGCAGGTGTGCGTGCGCCCGGGCTTTTGTCAGTGCGTTAGTTAGTGTGCGCACATGTGGTGGGGACGCTGCAGTGAACCCACGTGCATCATGTTGCTGTATATTGTCATTATTATTGTGCGCCCTGCTTGGTTTTCGGTGCGTACACTGTACCCGATTTCGGTGCCACAAACTAGCTTTCTCAGCTCTTGAGGACTTCGGTGTCGCCACAAGTCCGACGCAACACACGTCGGAATTTGTAGGGGAGGGAGTATGCATACGGTGCCATACCGTCCTTGTGTCTTGGGGTCTGTAAGCGTGCAAAAGTCGGAGTAGGATAGGCCGGAAAACGGTTCTTTGTGTCCTGTCTTTGCCAAAACCGCGCCTTTTTGGCAGGAGAGTGGGTATGCATGCGCGAACGCGTGCGCGCGCTGGTGTTTGTCAGTGAGTTTGTTTGTGTGCGCGCATGTGGCGGGGACCTTGCAGTTTGCCCTGGTGCATCATATTGCTGTATATTGTCATTATTATTGTGCGCCCTGCTTGGTTTTCGGTGCGTACACTCTACCCGATTTCCTTGCCACAAAGTAGCTTTCTCAGCTCTCGAGGGCTGCGGTTTCGCGACAAGTCCGCCGCCACACGTCGGAGATGGTAAGGGAGGGAGTATGCATACGGTGCCATACTGTCCTTGTGCATTGGGGTCTGTAAGCGTGCAAACGTCGGTGCAGGATGGGACTGGAAACGGCTCTTTGGTTCTCGTCTTTGCCCCAAAACGCATCTTTTTTGCAGGGGAGTGGGTATGCATGCGCGCACGTACGTGGGCGCGCGCTGGTGTTTGTCATTGCGTTTGTTTGTGAGCGCGCATGTGGCGGGGACCCTGCAGTTTGCCCTGGTGCATCATATTGCTGTATATTGTCATTATTATTGTGCGCCCTGCTTGGTTTCCGGTGCGTACACTCTACCTTATTTCCTTGCCACATACTAGCTTTCTCAGCTCTTGAGGGCTTCGGTGTCACCACAAGTCCGGCGCGCCACACACGTCGGAGATAGTGGGGGAGGGAGTTTGCATACGGTGCCATACTGTCCTGGTGCCTTGGGGTCTGTAAGCGTGCAAAAGTCGGGGCAGGATGGGCCGGAAAACGGCTCTTTGGGTCCCGTCTTTGCCCCAAACCGCACCTTTTTGACAGGGGAGTGGGTATGCATGCGCGCACGTACGTGGGCGCGCGCTGGTGTTTCTCAGTGCGTTTGTTTGTGTGCGCGCATGTGGCGGGGACCCTGCAGTTTGCTTTGGTGCATCATATTGCTGTATATTGTCATTATTATTGTGCGCCCTGCTTGGTTTTCGGTGCGAACACTGTACCCGATTTCCGTGCCACAAACTAGCTTTCTTAGCTTTTGAGGACCGGTGTCGCCACAAGTTCGGCGCCACACACGTCGGAAATTGTAGGGGATGGAGTATGCATATGGTGCCATACCGTCCTCTCCCCTTGGGGTCTTTATGCGTGCAAAAGTCGGAGTAGGATAGTCCGGAAAACGGTTCTTTGTGTCCCGTCTTTGCCCAAACCGCACCTTTTCGACAGGAGAATGGGTATGCATGCGCAAGCGCGCGCACGCTGGTGTTTGTTAGTGCGTTCGTTTGTGTGCTTACATTTGGCGATGACCCTGCAGTTTGCCCTGGTGCATCATATTACTGTATATTGTCATTATTATTGTGCGCCCTGCTTGGTTTTCGATGCGTACACTCTACCCGATTTCCTTGCCAAGAAATAGCTTTATCAGCTCTTGAGGGCTTCGGTGTCGCCACCAGTCCAGCGCCACACACGTCGGAGATGGTAGGGGAGGGAGTATGCATACGGTGCCATACTGTCCTTGTGCCTTGGGGTCTGTAAGCGTGCAAACGTCGGTGCAGGATGGGACCGGAAACGGCTGTTTGGTTCTGATCCTTGCCCTAAAAGGCACCTTTTTGGCAGGGGATTTGGTATGTATGCGCCCACGCACGCACGCGCGCACGCGCTGGTGTTTTTCTATGCGTTTGTTTGTCAGTGTGCATTTTGCGGGGACTCTGCAGTTAACCCACTTGCATCATATTGCTGTATAATGTCATTATTATTTTGCACTCTGCTAGGTTTTCGGTGCGTACACTCTACCCGATTCCTTGCCACAAACGAGCTTTCTCAGCTCTTGTGGGCTTCGGTGTCGCCACAAGTCCGGCGCCACACACGTCAGAGATTGTAGGTAGGGAGTATGCGTACGGTGCCATACTGTCCTGGTGCCTTGTGGTCTGTAAGCGTGCAAAAGTCGGGCAAGATGGGCCGGAAAACGGCTCTTTGGGTCCCGTCTTTGCCCCAAACCGCACCTTTTTGGCAGGGGATGGGTATGCAAGCCCGCACGCGCGCGCTGGTGTTTGTCAGTGCGTTTGTTTGTGTGCACGCATGTGGTGGGAACCCTACAGTTTGCCCTGGTGCATCATATTGCTGTATATTGTCATTATTATTGTGCGCCCAGCTTGGTTTTCGGTGCGTACACTCTACTCGATTTCCGTGCCACAATCTAGCTTTCTCAGCTCTTGAGGGCTTCGGTGTCGCCACAAGTCCGGCGCCTCACCCGTCGGAGATGGTAGGGGAGGGAGTATGCGTTCGCTGCCATACTGTCCTGGTGCCTTGTGGTCTGTAAGCTTGCAAAAATCGGGCAGGATGGACGAAAAACGGCTCTTTGGGTCTCGTCTTTGGTCCAAAACGCACCTTTTTGGCAGGGGAGTGGGTATGCATGCGCCCACGCGCGCACGCGCGCACGCGCGCACGCGCGCACGCGCTGGTGTTTTTCAGTTCGTTTGTTTGTCAGTGTGCATGTTGTGGGGACTCTGCAGTTTGCCCTGGTGCATCATATTGCTGTATAATGTCATTATTACTTTGCTCTCTGCTTGGTTTTCGGTGCATACACTACCCAATTTCCTTGCCACAAACGAGCTTTCTCAGCTTTTGAGGGCTTCGGTGTCGCCACAAGTCGGGCGCCACTCACGTCGGAGATGGTAGGGGAGGGAGTATGCGTATGGTGCCATACTATCCTGGTGCCTTGTGGTTTGTAAGCGTGCAAAAGTCGGGCAGGACTGGCCCGAAAACGGCTCTTTGGGTCCCGTCTTTGCCCCAAACCGCACCTTTTTGGCAGGGAATGGGTATGCATGCGTGCACGCGCGTGATAGTGTTTGTCAGTGCGTTTGTTTGTTTGTGCGCATGTGGCGGGGACCCTGCAGTTTGCCCTGGTGTATCATATTGCTGTATATTGTCATAATTATTGTACGCCCTGCTTGGTTTTCGATGCGTACACTCTACTATCGATTTCCTTGGCGCAAACTAGCTTTCTCAGCTCTTGAGGGCTTCGGTGTCACAACAAGTCCGGCGCCACACACGTCGGAGATGGTAGAGGAGGGAGTATGCATACGGTTCCATACTGTCCTGGTGCCTTGGGGACTGTAAGCGTGCAAAAGTCGGGGCAGGATGGGCCAGAAAACGGCTCTTTGGGTCTCGTCTTTGCCCCAAACCCGACCTTTTTGGCAAGGGAGTGGGTATGCATTCGCGCACGCGTGCGCCTCGGTGGTGTTTGTCAGTGCGTTTGTTTGTGTGCGCGCAAGTGGTGGGAACCCTGCAGTTTACGCTGGTGCATCATATTGCTGTATATTGTCATTATTATTGTGCGCCCTTCTTGGTTTTCGGTGCGTACCCTCTACACAATTTCCTTGCCACAAACTAGCTTTCTCAGCTCTTGAGGGCTTCGGTGTCGCCACAAGTCCCTCAGCTTGTTTTCCTCAGTCTGGAGTTCAAATTGGCTGTAGACAAGAATTTCCTGCAAATGTCAACTCCAAATGGGACCATAGAAAGAAAAGTATTTGCCAGGAATGGTACTAGAGAATAATAGTTTGAACATAAATTGTAGGTGTTTAAAATATGAGCAGATAGTCTTCGACAGATTTTAGCATGGTATATGGTTAACACAATACGCATGCTCAAATAAAATTAGGGTATTGTACAATAACAAAGGCGTGGATTGGTGCACGTAGATTTTTGGTCAAGATTCACTTTTTGCCAGACCTCTGGGTGTTGTTCAAATATGGGTCTTTCCATAAGTCGGCAGTTTGCCCTTACATTTGCGTGTGAAAGGCACAGTCCATTTAAAAGGAAGTGTAGACATGTGGTTAAGTGTACGTATATCGCCTTTTCACTATGTCTCTCCACAAATCTCTCTCTCTGTCCCTCTCTGTCTCCCTGTCTGTCTCTCTGTCTGTCTCTCTGTCTGTCTCTCTGTCTCTCTCTCTTTCTCTCTCTATGTATGTGTGTGTGTGTGTGTGTGTGTGTGTGTGTGTGTGTGTGTGTGTGTGTGTGTGTGTGTGTGTGTGTGTGTGTGTGTGTGTGTGTGTGTGTGTGTGTGTGACCTACGTGTAGGAGTGAGTTTTATGTGTATTATTAGCATACTATTATTACTATTGTTGATATTATTCTTATTGTTATCATTATAATCATTGTATTATCTTTAGTTCCTTTTGAGTTCATTTTGTTGTTATGAGTTGTAACAATGTTGTAGCTAAATATTTTTGGGTGGACTTTTCTTGTTTGCTAAGCTGTTTATTTCATTATGTTCCTTTGTTTGCTCTTTATCTATTAACGCTTCTCTTTTCATCTATAATCAAAATCATTTTATTGTGACTTCTGATTTTCGTCTTCTGAATGAGTACATTTTATTACCTTATTATATGTAATGTTCTTATTCCTTTATGTTGTTTGGTACTGCATATAGTTTTACTGTTTAGTATCTTTTTATCTTGATGTTATCCCTGAAAAGGGCGGGGACTGGATGTAAAAAAGCACATGGGTGCTTATCTATTATCCTCGAATAAAAGAATTTGTCTTGTCTTGTCTTGTCTTGTCTCTCTCTCTCCCCTCTAAACCACAGGCGCCTTAAAGATGTCACAAGAAAATTTCTCCCACCCTCAATTAAACATGATGCAGTTTATGGACTGGCGATTTGCTCACATACAGCTAGAGCTACAACAACATGCTGCCAGCATTAAAACAACCATAGAAGAAAAATTTCAGATGTTAGACAACAGCATATTGCATCTTACAAGGGACATCAGTGAGCTAAAAGATGTAGTAGAAGAAAATAGAGAGAACATTGAAGACCTCATGGAAGACAGGCGCACGATACTGGAAAGACTGGACAAGCTGGAAAGGAACGTACAAGCGATTGAACAAGATAGAAAAGCATGCGATGTTGTGTTTTTCAAAATAGAAGAAAATCAATATGAGGACAGGGCTACTACAACACAAATCATTGTAGATCTTCTGAACTGTTATAACCCAGCAACCTACTGGCACCAAGATGACATCGTAAAAGCATTCCGACTGGGGAAACCTCGGCAGCAAAAAAGCGAACCACGACCAATCCTGGTGCAGTTCAATAGGATGGCAGACAAAATGGCTGTGCTGGGGGATTCATATCTCAGAGAAGACCTTAGAAAATATGGCATTAGCGTTGCATCTGACCTCACCTCACGGCAAAAGGAGCTGATCAACTTCTATCGTAGTCAGGGCAAACTAGCATATTTCTACAATGGAAGACTACAGGTCAGGGACAGACAGGAGTCAAGACCAAGGTTTCCTGAAGAGCAACAAAGTACAGCAAGGTCAGCTCAGAAAGCAGAAGACTGGCCACATCTCCAATACAACAGACAGAGAGGACAAAACAGAGGCTGGTCCAGCAGACAGACAACTGGCAACACAAGCAGGAGTCAGCCAGGAAGAATTTCCAGGTCACCTCCATTCCAACCGAAGGATGACAACTTCGAAACTCCTCCACCAAACGTCAGACGTCAGCGGCAACCTCACTCTGGCAGGGCCTTTCCACAAAAACTGGAGAATGCTGTTTCAAGAAGCAGTGCAGGAAGCAGAAGGTCAACAAATTCCAGAGACTCTGTCCATGCCAGGAATTAGCAGAGACACTACCATGATGACTCTGAGACAACTGAGACCAGTTGTTCCAGCTTACAGTGAAGAAGAAAATGACTCTCCAATGCCTGAGCACAAACGATTTGTGTTTCGTGAAGACCAAAGCCGCAAAGGGACCAGAGCAACTTATAATAAACGAGAAGATAAGTGTGATTGTGGTACAGACAGTAATCAAAACCAAGGCAGGAATATACAAGAAAGTGACATATACACAGTGCGTAAAGCTGCTGGAGAGTGTTACCGCAGCCATGATGACTCAAAGAAAAATGAAGACAGATGTAACAGTGATGAAAATGAGGATGACATTGAGGACAAAGACATTGAGGACAAAGACATTGAGGACAAAAACATTGAGGATAAAGACATTGAGGACAAAGACATTGAGGACAAAGACATTGAGGACAAAGGCAGTCATTTTCCTTCTTCACCCAGGGAGGAAATGCAGACAAGTGATGACAAAATCACAGGGAACAAGACTAAATTAAAGGTGACATAATTATGACATGGAAACACATCAACAACTTGGTCTTGACAGTCATGAACATGAACTGAATATTACAGACACTGACCAAGACACCACAAGGGTAAATGAATCACAAGAACTGACCAACATTAACTTTGACGAACAGACTGGCACTGGAGCCCAAGAGAACAGAGTGAAAAGTACAGAAAACCATGGTGAAAGTGAAGCCACAAAGTTAAAGAAAAGCAGAGGTAAAGTAGTCCGTAAACAGTCAGACACCAGCAGTAGTAAAAAAGCAGATCCTCAGAGAGAGATGGAGGTGGCAGAGCAGGGTAAGACAGGACCTGTAAGCCTGTGTAATGCCCAGCCATCAGGAACAGGGAGGCAGCCAAGGCCTATCAGGCGTGCTGCCTCTCAGAAACAAGAAGCTCCAAGCATGCACACAGAGTCACGCAGGTCAGTGAGCCAATCCAGTATCCTGGACTCTCTCAGGAGAGTTTCAGTGGGGGAACATTCCCATGAGAGTGGAGCGTCCCCACGTGATAAAAGGAAGCCTGTTAATTCTGGAGCCTCTGTCTCCAAGAAATAGGACATTGGCCGGGCCACAAAAACAATATCTAAATATAAAGAAATTAAAAGTCAACCTTGTGGCTTAATTGGTGAACCCAAAGAGAATGAGACACACATGTTTGTAGATAATGTACATAAGCAACATATTGATTTTCTAAATTATAATGTTAATGGCTTATTGCAAAAGTTAGAAAATAATGATTTTGTTAACTTTCTTCAGCTACATGATTTTATCTGTTTAACAGAAACGTTTATGAGCTATGATTTTGAGTCACCACTTTTCATTGATTTTGTTGTATTTACATCAAAGGCCAAGAAATTGTCACATCAGGGCCGATATTCTGGAGGAGTGATTGTAATGGTGAGAAAGAAGTATGCCTGCTACATTGATAAGGTTGATATAAAATATGATAATATAGTTGTGCTAAACATTCAGAAGAATATGTTACAAACTAATAAAAATGTACTTTTAATCTGTGCTTACATACCTCCATATCATTCTGTGTTCTGGGAACATCACCAAAATGGATATGGTATGGAAATGCTTGAGCAATGCATATTGGACTTGCAAGAATTGAATGATGATTTTTATGTTCTATTAACTGGTGATTTGAATGCAAGAACAGCATGTGAGAATAATTCTTTTTCTGATGATGAGTTTGATGAGGACTTAAAAACAGTGTATTTCACAAGTGATTTTGTTAGAAACTCACAAGATAAACAGACGAATCTATTTGGCAATCAACTACTTGAAATTTGTAATATGTTTGATTATTTAATTTTGAATGGTCTGTGTCAACATGACTTTGATGACGGGTATACATATATTTCATTCGCAGGAGCCAGCACAGTTGACTATTTTATCATGTCTTGTGAATGGTATGTGTCTGTTGATATTGTAACTGTAGACATTAGTAGTTCTACAGAGTCAGATCATCTACCTGTTTTAATGAGGATTGGTTTGAAAAAGGATGTGACTAAACAAAATGATGATGAACAAACTAATGAAGAGGAACATAGTGTAGTAGAAAAAGTTGTTTGGAAAGATGATAAGAAAGAAGAATTTATGGAAACACTTAACAGTCTTACCATGCAGAACAAAATTATTAGTGCCTTAAACCTTATTGACAGTGACATAGATGATGCTCTGGAGCAATTTACACAATGCCTGAATGAGGCTAGCAGTTGTATGCTCACCAGACATCATACTTGTCAGAACAAATGGTCAAGGCGGTTTGATGATGATCATCAGATTAAGATAGAGACAAGAAGAGCGTTGAATTTATTTAGAAAAACAAAAGATGAGAATGACAGACAGATTTATGTTACAAAACGGAAAAAATATAGACAGTTATTAAAGACCAAACGCCAAACATTTAGAACACAAAAAGTAGAGTCTCTAGCTAACAATAGTTCAAATTCAGCACTGTTCTGGAAAGACCTGTGGAGTATGGGTTGTGTTAATAAAGATAGAGTTTCAAACAA